>PVIJ01002355.1:0-16253 GCA_004024925.1 Scalopus aquaticus
TTTGGGGCTATTGCTTTGAAAGAAACACTTTCTGAAAAACTGTAATAACAACCAAGAGAGTGTTATTCTTATTTAAAAAATGAGAAAACAAAGTACAGAAAGGATTTGAGTAGCTGTTCAAGATCACACAATTAAGATTCAGTCTCAACTGAATTGTTTTTTAATTGAACTCATGAAAAAGGAAGGGGTGGCAAAATAGGTTCATCTGGTTTTACTCTACAGATTAGGATAAACAGAATGAGATAAACAAAATACCCCAGGACTTGATACAGATGTCCAGTGAACAGAGTAGAAGCCCCAGAGTATTAACAGAAACAAGTTAGAGTGTATGTATGGTTTGATATTAATTTCTGGTTTAAATTATTTTAATAAATGAAAAATTATAATTCAATGTTACATAGCTTGAAGAATATCATTGAATAAATTAGGAACATTTATAACATACACAAAGTATGTGAATGGTTGGAAGCTTTTGCTAAAACCTGAAGTTAATAAGTACATATTCAGCTACAGTCTTGAGATATAAGTCAATAAGGCAAATTTTGTTCAATTAGATAAGGACAAGGTGGTGGCAGAATTGGGGGGGTAGTATAAATGCCTTTGCATAAAAAAGAATAAAATGAGTCATTTGAAAGCAAGCTGTGAGGAAAGGATTGCTCTTTTTAATAGCTTTGAAACTGTATTTAATTTTTATTCCCTCAAGTTTGGGTTGCCTCAATAACTGATTTCAAATATGACCTGAGGTTTCATGGAGTTGGAGGGATATCAAAGTGGGCTGCAAATGGAACCCCCCCTCCCCCCGCCAATCCCAGTTGCTCTGACTGTGGCTAAATTTCACAGGTTTTAATTCTGAATCTTAAACTGTACACTATTTTCTAGTAATGCACTAAGTGAGTGATTAAGGGTTCCTAAAATTTGTTCTTCATAACCTAAAGTTTACCACATCATTAACCTTTACTGAAGGTTTTAATTCCATGTTCAACAAACAAGATTGACGCCATGAGATGTTTGGCACAGTGTCTAAGCTAGGTGCCAGCAACAGAAATACCAGAATATTTGGTTTGCTCTTTTAAGCGATGGGAAGCAGTATCTTCAGAAAGCACATGATATTATGCTTATACCTCACCCTGTTCAGACTTCCCAAGACAGAGTAGATATTTCATTCTCCAGACAGCTTCTCACTAAATTACTAAGTTAACTTAGCCTCTAAATGTTCCAAGCTCTACTATCTATACTATAACAAAGTAACTTAAAATATAATTATGAAATACACTCTTTGACTTATATAAGGTAATGGATATTGACTCATACTAGTAAAGGATTCTTTGATAACTAAGAATTTTGATGGCATGAACACGAGTTTAAGTTCTAGATTTATCATTGATTATGTTATTTATTAATAATTAGTGTTATCAAATATAGTTAATTTTAATTACGAATATGGAAATCAAATTAAATAAATGAATTGACTTATTTTATCATGACCTGATACCTATCTGTTATCCAGGGTCAACTACTTAACATTATTAAGTATCAACATATTTTTTACTTTTAAATATGGAAATGAATAATTGCCTCATTTTGGAGTTAGATTAATGGAGACACATTATTTAAAAGTACTTAGCACATTACACAGGAAATAATTCATAGCTAAAGAAGAAATTTTATTTACTAAGGTAAATCTTGAGATATTTGTGCAACTGCATTTGTAGGTTTTATCTAAAGGGAATTTGAGACACTTAAGTTTATTAAGCACACTGAAAGTTCTATGAAAATTAGCTGTTTGACATATCATTTCTCTACTTTAGTTACTGATCATTCTTGAACCAGAGATCATATGGCTCAGATACTCACAGGGAAAGTTGATAAGATAAACTTAATCAAGATATCATATTAAAATTCTGACTATCAGAAGAGAGTAACCTCTATGAGCTTTGTATAACTGCTGATAAGAACCAGGTTTGGTTGACTGGTTAGCTTTTATATTTTTTTTATTTATTTTTGAAGATTTATTTATTTATGCATACAAGAGCTGGGGTGTAGACCAGAGGTGTGTGGGGGGAATAAGAGGATTCACCAGGGACAGAGTGGGGAGCAGAACAGGAAGACTGACTGAAATACACTGCTGAGGGGAGCAGCAGGTGAGACAGAAGAGGTCTGCTGCGCCATGTGTACCAGCTCCCTGGCTGGGGATTGAACTAGTGCTGCAGTGGCTGTGGATAGTTTCATAGTGCTGAGACTTAACCCGTTGTGGCACCAGGGGGGCCCCTGGTTAGCTTTTAGAGATCAGTAGTTGTAAATACATGAGATCAACTTGATGGTAAAAAAACAGAAAAAAGCAAGTATATAAAAGGGAATGAAGCAAGAGTATGATAGGTAAAGCATGGAGATTAATTATTTTTTAAAATTTTATTAAATATAAAAAATATTTCTTCTACTATACTTTGTATTCTCAAGTAAATATATAGTAAAATGATTATAAAATCATTTTAAAAATTATTGCTTTTGCCTAAATCAAATAAAAAAGTGCTTTCTTTAGAGGAATATGACAGTATGTTGTATTAACAATAAGGTGAGGCTCGTATTATGACTTCTATACAAATTTAATCAGGGAAATTGGCTTATGTAATAAAAAGTTTTCATTGAAACCTCATTTATGTTATTTCCTAGGAACTCTACCAATTAAACAAAATGGATGCAAGAGTACTTGATCGATATAAACCAATGCAAGAACTGAGAGATGAGAAAATCATTTCTAAAAATTGAACTATAATATGAAACAAAATAATTTGCCATTGAGACTTAGCTGAACTTTATCTCTGATTCACATACTCCCACTACTACCTCAATATTGACCTAATAATAAAAATTTCAGTTAAAACAAATCACAAATCATTGGTATTATTAAATTATTAGGAGTGGGAATCTAGCAAGTCACTTTATTGAATTATGTCAGGCTTTAAACATCTCTTTATCAAGTTACTATTGAATAAAGTAGATGGTGTGCATACCATCCATCAGAGAGAGCCAATGGCCTTCAAACAGGTAAGATATCAATCTTTCCATTTTATATTGAGGCAGGAAGGCTCAAAAAGATTAAATGGGTTCAAACCTCCCAGCCAGTGGGGCTTGAATATGTGTAGTACTCCTAGCAGCAGCGGTTAGGTTAATCAAACATATTTCTTAAAGCATGGCAGTACGAGGTCGAAAGGACTAAACAGATAAAATAAAATTACCAGGGATAAAAATAAAATTACAAGGGGTAAAATTCCCTTTATTCTCTAATTATTATTCTCAACTTCCATAGAATTATAACAGTCAAAGGCAATTCCTACAGCAATAGTATTAATATGTTAAACTCAGAGGCTGTTTGAAGTTAGAAGGGGATTCCATCCCTCAAGTTAAGTGTCCTTCTGTCTTATTTACTGATATTTTGCCACAGGGAAACAGAAGCCAATGCCAGTCTTGACTATGTGTGACCACCAGTGGAGTTGCATTTTGCTTCCTTAAAATGGCACTTTCTGAACAGCATGAAATTGGGGCTGCTATCACTGATTTTTTTATTAGATAAGATGTTCCAGGAAAGAGAAGAACTGTGAACTTGAGGCAAAACACTTATATTCACTTGCAAACATCAGTGGTTCAGTTACATGCCGATGATAAAGAAAGATTTGATAAATAGCTTGAACGATAAACAAAAAAGGATGACAAAAAGTTTATGGGATATCATAGACATAAAAAAGAGGAGAAGAACAAAAATGAGAATCTGAAAAGAAGAGGGAAGAAATACAAATCAAAGAGGAGGGAAAATTCAGAACACATAGAAGAGGAGAAATCAGGAAAGAAGGAGGAGCTAGCAAGATAGTGAAGTGTGAAAAAGAAGGAAAGCAGAAATAGAATTTGAAAAATAATTTAAATTAGTCAAAAATATGGAAAACTGTCTTTAAAGAATTGGAGACTAAGTATTTAAAGATACTCAAGTTGCATGTTTTTAATTCATTATCGATTAAAAATAATAAAATATAGTAAGAAAAGTGTCAATTACACTATTCCTTAGCTAAATCTAATATTAAAATTGATTGAAGTAACCCAAGCAAACTATTCAGAAGCGTGCCTGATACCTAATAGGTGCACAAAAATTGTTGATTACTGTCATTTTTTTATAATCCATAATCTATTGTAGAGTTTTGCTAAACTGTGAAGAATCATAGAATTTTTTTAAAAAAAGACTTATTTATGAACACAAGCTGAGGCACAGGCCAGAGGCGTGGGGCGGAGAGGGAGCTCACCAGAGACAGAGTGGGGAGCAGACCAGGTAGACCGACTGAAATATACTGCTGAGGGGAGGAGCGGGCGAGGCAGGAGAGGCAGGAGAGGTCTGCTGCGCGATGCAGGAACCTCCCCCGCCAGGCATCGAATCCCCACCTCCGCTGCTGACAGCTCTACAGTGTAGTACAGAATCACAGAATATTTTGAGCACCCATATATTCTAGGCATTAATCTGCATATCAAAAGACACTCTGAATACCTTATAATCTGTGATATATTTTGACACATACAAAATTCTACAAAGATTGAATCTAGATTCTTAATTTAAGTTGATTTCTTGATAGAAAGTAATTTTATTTACTAAATATGTAAAGAATTATATGCTATCCATAAACAGACACATTTCCAGAGTAATTTTAGTTGTAATCTCAGAAAAAATAGTCACCAAAATCTCAGGCAGGCCCAAGTTACTCCCTACATAGCTCCCTAATAGATGTTATTCCTTGGGTTTGAAAAGTTTCTTCAAGGAAATGGCTAATTTTTATACCAATAAAGTATTTCTTAATAGGACTAATATTTGAGTGTTTTTCCCTTGTAGTTCAAGAAATGTCTTTAGAGTTAAGAATTATGCAGGTATTCTAATGACTGTTATTTTCAGCCATAGCATTCACATTTTATATGTATCAATTCAAAGACACAGGTGCAGCATTTGCTTGTCAATTATTAACAATCAGTGAGCGGGCTCTTCAAGCCCCATTTCCTTAAAGAATTTTTAAAATGCAAAAGAAAAGAAGGAACTGAAGGGAAACCATATTATCTTTTGTTACACAAGTAATTCTAAGATAATAAATAAAATGATTAAAAAGCAATTATTAATGATAAAATGGTCAGCAGGAAAATTTTAAGCATTTTATAATGGTGAACCACATTGATTCACTGTGGAGTTCAAAGTCCATCGGCCTTAAGTACTGTGTGTTTTTTCTTCCACTAGAGGTCATTGAAACAGGCATCTCTGGTGGCTGGTTTGCTCTGTTTCTTATGATAGCCTTGAAACTGAAAAGGAGATGGCTTTTACTCAACTACACAGCATCTCTAAACTACCATTTTCTTTTACTTTCCTATAAAGATTTTTGAAAGCTCATCTTACTCTGTAGATAGTTATCACACTTTTTGTGTTGTGAATTCTCAGGTACTGTTCAGTTTTGCAATTCAAAAGGAAGGCAAACACACTTCCTTGGGGTCAAGCACTATGTTAAACATCATTTATCAATACCTAATGTTCACAATACTTTTACAAAGTGAGAACTTTGACCTGTTTAACAAGTGAAGAAATAGTCTGGAGGCTGGTGAGTTCCCTAAGGTTACTCTACATCTTGATTCTGGAGTTCTGATGCTTTTAATGATACTAATTTGCTTCATAAGCAGCAGGGAAAAAAAAACAAAAAAAAAAAACCATGAACTAATACCAAGTTTTATAGAATTCAGTCTTCTTAATTTTCAGATATTGCAACTAAGTAGCCCTTTTATGTTGGGCTTATTAACATAAATAATATTCTCTGGTTACATTTGGAGCCCTTTTTGTATAATCTATGATTTGAAATAAATGCCTAACTATGCACTGAAATAATATGTGTGTGAGCAATTTATTTTGAAGGATGATCCAGGTCAGCTAAACCTCCATAAAAAGAGTATAATCCAAAGGCGATCTATCACTGCTTCTCAATTAAAATTCAATATTTAGCTAATCAGCATTGAGTGCCCAAGAATGGATGTTATCAGTAAAATACAGTATTCTATTATGTGACTCATAGGAATCTTTTTTTGAGGAAGGATTTTTGTACTTGACGGTTGTGTATTAACAGGGGTGATGGCGAAGGGGCATAGCTAAACCTCACCCATCTTGAAGATTTTGGGTAGGCATTACTTTTCTCTCAAAAAATAACTTCAGAAAGGTGCAGGGGCAAATTGCTTTAGGGCAGTTAGCAACAATTTGTTCAAGGACACATGCAATGCTTTGAATATGTTCAGCAGCCGGAATCCATGCTAAAATTTTTTCTGTTGGACTTGGAGAGAACTTCAAACATGATTTTGTTTCTGCAGGGTAAAGCACCACAAAGTCTATGTTTTAACTATCAATTTTATATTTTCTTTTTAAACCCTTTGTTTTTAATGACATTCTCATTGGTATGCTTCCCTATTATGCAGACACACTTATACCTCATAAAGCAATTTACTGACTAAAGAATTCCTTATCGCTCTTACTTTCTTTCAGCAGGACTGGAGTTTTCTAATTATGACAACACAGAGAAAGAAAACATCTGTGCTGTCAGTGCTAAACAGCAGCCACTCTCAGTAAGTGGAGAAAAGAGCTTTCATATACTTTAAATATTTTAGGGATTAAATGAAAGTTTGCTACTGATAGCTCCTTGAGTAGTCACTTGGGGGATACAGGAGAGCCTGGATGTGCATAACAGAACTCTTGGAAATTTAAGAAAAAGAATAAAAGAAGCATTTATTGTACAATTAATTTTAACGGTAGCTTATAGCCCCCAAATCAGGTCTAATAAATGATATCTGAAGTATGAAGAAATCTTCCCATTCTATCCTATAAATTTAGTTATTGATTAGTAAAGACATGACAAAATAAATAGCATTAAATAAAATCAGTAGACCTTCTCACGCAGTCTGAACTTCGCTTTGGCAATGCCTCTTACAAGACAACATTCTCAAAGCATGAATACCTCCATTGCTCCCTGTATTCTTTCAGAGAAATCCTTCAGAAAAGAGTCTTAATGATGAGACCGGTTCTGTGACAGTGTGATCAACATAAGAAGGAAAGTTTCCCTGACCCACCTAACGAAGGGTAGAGCTGAATAGCGGAGAGCAGCTGAGGAAAACTTGGAAAAACTGGGGAAAAAACTTGAAGTAGTCACGTGGAGCAGAGAGACACATGAAGATAAGTTCTATGTTCTCCTCAGCTTTGGACTTGTATCAGGGACTTGGAGAACTTGGAGTAGAAACATACAGAGACACTTGGAAGAGATGTGGGAGAGAGACCAGTGGAGAGGCTGACAATGGCACATTTTACCTTGATTTATACTTTGATTTTGCTCCTTTCTTTCCCATGGCCTCTTCTGGTCATAGCCTGGCCTCTTCTACCCCTTTCCTATGGTTCCTGTCAGAAGGGGCCTTAGATTTTTGTCAAGTTTTTCAGGCCTTAATGACCCAACTTTGGGCAAATCCTGTTTGGCTGGACATTTACGTATTAGGGGAGGGATAACTTTGGATGTTCTCTTGGGAACTGTTATCTTTTCCTTTCTCTATGCACACTGTCTAATTAAAATTCTGTCACACTGGGGCCTCCTTGGTGGTGCAAGGGTTTAAGTTTCAGCACTATGAAGCTAACAGCAGCTACTGCAGCATGAGTTCGATCCCAAGCCAGGGAGCTAACCCACATGGCGCAGCAGACCACTCCTGCCTCACCTGCTGCTCCCCTCAGCAGTGTATTTCAGTCAATCTGCCTGTTCTGCTCCTGACTCTGTCTCTGGTAAATCCCCCCACCCCCGCCGCCCCACATATCTCTGGCCTAAACCCTGGCTCTTGTATGCATCACACTAAGAGCATGCTTTGTCTTTAGGCACTGGATTGCAGAACCCATCTAGAGCATGAATATTTCAGGGATCAGGATGTCCCTCAGTTCTGTACATTAATAGTTCCACACAGTTTATCCATCACCCCCTTCCACATCTGTAAATGTTCTCTTTCTACTGGATCCCATCTCCAGAGCAACTATTCAGATTTATTTCTCAGTTAACAAATCAGGTTGCAGGGAGCCTGGAGCATGGTGCCAGTAAGCAAGGAGAAACAATTGCTGACCAATAGGTCAGTGGCTACCCCTCAGCCACTTCCTTAGTACGTCATTAATGTACGATATGTACCCACATGAGCGGGTGAGTAGGGAGTAGTGCTATTCTCAAGGTTCACTTAAAAGTTGGAATTCATAGTTGCGAAAAAACACCTCTAGGCCTCATGTACAGTGACTTCCTCAAAATGAAGACATGATTTTCACACAAATTCATCTTTTCTAAAGAGTGATTGCAAATATTGAATTGATTTAAAAAAAAACACTATATTCATCCTGTTTACAAAGACTTCAGATCTTAGCTGTGAGCTGAAAGTTTATTATTATAATAGAATTTGACTCTTTTTCAACATGTTATACCATATACTGTACTTATATCTCACTACAACATACCTGTCCCTACATATCAAATCCACATAGGTTCCCAATACAGCTCCATGGTCTATACTTAGTTACTTGAATCCTCCCCACCTAAAATGCATATTGTTACAATTTTTGAAATTTCTCAATAAAAAAAAAATTGTCCAGATCATTTTTCTGAATAGTTTACTGAGAAGTTTTCAAATGAGGCTATTCATACTGTATAACATAAAATCTTTGACTTTCTTCTTTTTTATTGAAGTAGCAATGGTTTAGACTATGCGTCCAGTTACCGATTTAGATGTCAACATCTGTATGTTATATCATGCTCTTTACCAAAAATCTGGTTTCCATTCATCATCATAGAATTGACTCCGATTTTTATATTTGAAGATCTCTTTTCTGAACATTCTATGGAAAATTACTATAAACTAAAGAATGCGGAAATATATAAAATATCCATGAAGAAATTAAAATGCAATTTAATGCAAATATCGTTATAATTATGAGTGTATTTATCTCTACATATGATTTACTCTAGGTTGATGCATAGGTTAAACCTATCCCAATCTTTCAAAGCTTGGTGTTTTTATGACACATGGAAATAAGTGCATTACATTAATGGCCCCTTGTATGTACACATTCTTACTGACTTTGATTTAGCAGGCACTGGTTTCCTAACTAACTTCCAGTCTGTTTGAGCTCTTTCTCTTTATCAGTGCACATGCGATCTTGTGCATATCTTTTCTTTTAAAAAGATTTATTTATGCATACAAGCTGGGATACAGGCCAGAGGCGTGGGACGGTGAGAGGGCTCACCAGAGACAGAGTGGGGAGCAGCACAGGCAGACTGATGGAAATACACTGCTGAGGGGAGCAGTGGGCGAGGCAGGAGAGGTCTGCATTGCCTTGTGGGAATCTCCCCAGGCAGTAGTCAAACTCGCGTCGCTGCTGCTGACAGCTCCACAGCACAGCACTTAAGTGCTACACCACGAGGGAGGCTCTTGAGCTCTTTCAAATAAGAGACATCATGGCTAGATGAAATGAGATCACAGCAGAAAAAATATTGGATCAAGGATCAAAAGACCTGCATTTGGCTCCTGAGTCTTCCATTATCTCTTTGTGTACTAACACTTCCCTTCCCCGAGCCTCAGTCCCTCAGATGTAAGTTGGAAATAACAATACTAAGCTCATTTTTATGCAGAATAAAAAAAAGGAATGTGTCCAAATACAGTAGTATGGGATCTGTAATATATAAATATTAGGGTTTTTTTTCTTTTCTAATGTTCTTTTTTTTTAAAGATTTATTTACTTATGCATATAAGCTGGGGTACAGGCCAAAGGCATGGGGCGGCGAGAAGATTCACCAGAGACAGAGTGGGGAGCAGCACAGGCAGATGGATGGAAATACACAGCTGAGGGGAGCTTTGAGAGAGGCAGGAGAGGTTTTCTGTCCCATTTGGGAATCTCTCCGGCCGGGCATCGAACTTGCATCGCTGCTGCCAACAGCTCCACAGAGCAGTGATTAACCACTGCACCACCAGGGAGGTCCCTTTCCTACTGTTCTTATAGATTTGAAAATCTGATGATAAACCACAAGCTACCCAAGTTGTATATCAAATTCCTTTCATACAAAAGCAGGTACTCACTGCAAGTTTAAGATGTGCCAGACTCTATGCTAAGCACTTTGAGTGATTTTATTGAAAACTCATTAAAAATCATAACGAAAGTATTATGATTTCCATTTATATTGAGAAAGCTGAGTCACAACAAGCTTAAGTAATTTGCCCAAATGTTGGAACTAACCTATTAAAATGTATACAACCATGTTCTGAATATAGGGGAAGACAATGAAATACAGTGACTGGTTAGAAAAAGAGAAGTAAATATTTTTCAGCAGTAAGACTATCTTAAATAAAAATTCCTCACTTACTGGCAGTATAGAAGACAAATTAAGGATGGGAATAAATTAAATAAATTGAGATAAACATGAAAACAAATGAGACAGATATTAAAACAAAAAAAGAATTTTGCCTCCTAGGATTTCATTTGCAAGTTTCAGGGTTTGCAGGTCTATAGGTTCTAGTCCAGTGCCTACTGTTTTTAGCTCATAGTTTCATTGCCTTGGAAACAGTCTCTAGAAATAGATTTCTAGATCACTCATCTTCAGCTGTTCTGTTCATCTCGACAATACATGATAAATGGTATTCACAATTACAATAAATATACAGGAATTTGAGAGCTAAGGCAATGGGGGAAAATGTATGAGTTATATGAAATTCTTACCATGTTAATAAAATAATCCTTTTAGTGTCAATTAAGTGTTAATGCTATCATTATGTAAAAGTCCTATACTTGTCTTTATTAAGAGGTCAATATCAAAAACATACAAAGCACTCATTCAATTCAACAAAATGAAAACAAATTACCCAATCAAAAAAATGGACAAAAGAAATAAATAGACACTTTTCCAAAAATATACACATGGTCAAGAGGCACATGAAAAGATATATATTATCACTGATCACCAGGGAAATACAAATCAAAACCACAATAACAAACTACCTCACTCCTATGGGAATGGCCCATATCAAAAGGACCAAAAGCAACAAGTGCTGGCAAGGATGTGGTAGAAAAATGAACACTTGTACACTGTTGGTGGGAATGTTGACTGATCCCGTGTCTTTGGAAAGCAGCATGGAGGTTTCTCAACAGTTTAAAAATGAATTTAGCACATGACCCAGGAATTCCACTCCTTGGTATCTACCAAATAATGCAAAATCACTAATTTGAAAGGAAACTTGCATTTCCATGTTCATTGCATCACTGTTTATAATAACCAGACTATGGAAATAATGTAAGTGCCCAAAAACAGATGAGTGGATCAAGAAGATGTAGTGCATATACACAATGGAATATTACTCAGTGATCAAAAAAGATAAACTCATGCCATTTGCAGTACCAGGAATGAATCTAGAAGAGGCTTGCTAAGTAAGAAGTCAGAAGAAGAAAGACAAATATTAGATGGTGTCACTTAAATGTGGAAAATAGAGAAACCATACAAAGAGTCATATAAAGTCAACCTCAAAACTAATCCATGAAAGCTGAAACTATAACTGAGGCACTCAGAGGGGGAGGGGAATATGGAGGGGCAAGCCTGAAATGGGGAGCAATGGACTATGGTGCCAAAATGCGGGTTCTTTGATGGTAGAAGTGCTATGGTAACATCACCTACAGAGGGAGATCTTACACTTCTAAAACATAATGATGTAAACCAATCCTACCTCAATAAGAAAAAAAAAATTAAAAATAAATACATAAAAATAAAAGGAAACTACCAAATTTTATCAATTCAAACTGTAATAGTGGTGAGTTCCTCCAATACAGTAGCCTGTTAGGACGTTGATATTAAAATTATTCTTCTGTCTTAGATTTCTACAAATCAAGTGACAAGTTATAGCAGTTTGCTTTTGATTCAGAGTGGCACAAAATTTGACTCAAACTAGCATAAATAAAAACTGAGAATTTACCTTTTCATATAGTTACCAAGTCCAGAGGTGTAGCTTACTTCACGTATGACTTGAGCCAGATGTACTCCATGACCTCAGAGCTCCAGCTTCTTTTGTCTCTGCTACTCAATGATATTCTTCCTTCTTCCATGTGCCCACCTCATCATCAGAATGCAGCAGAATATTGGTTCTACTTTCGCACTTGACATTCATGTTAATCCACTCTGTGACAGAAAAAACACATCTGTCCCAAAATTCTCAGAAAAGAAGCTGATCCTAAGTTTTCTGGGATCAGTTTACATCACTACCAAACATGCGCTAATCACTATGACCTTGGATGGAATGAATTGTCTGGTTTTATCTTGATGAACTTGCTTTATACCTGGAGGATGGTCAACTTCCCAGAAACTACATAGCTCCCCCGCCCCCCACATCCCACCAAAAGTATTACAAGCTGTTGGATAGAGAGAAAGGAAGTTAACCTGGCTATAGAACCTGAAAAATCTACTCTTGAGAACTCTGTCTGGAAAGACTTCCCCTTTTAAACAACCAGGTAGAAAATTATTTCTTTTCTTAAACTTATTTTTTGTCCAGAGATTTCACCTATTAGTCCACATGTGTCCCTTGCAGATTCAGAGAGCAGGTTGTATCCTGTGTGTTCTCTATGAATATTTATCAACATAAATCTCTCTTGGTTTACTTAAATAGTAAAAGTTTAATTTCTGTAATTTTGTCCATTTAAGGATAACTCAAGAAAACAAAACAAAGACTATATTAATATTCAGCTTATTATATGATTTCCAAGGAAACCTAGTGATTTCTGAGGGCCTATATTGACATTTTATAGGGGAAAGGTATTTTTCATATATTAAGCGAAATGCATTCAATATTGTGCAGCTTGTAGGATAAATTAGAATGAATGTGACTGGCCTCGTCATTTCTGGAAAGGGAAAAGTAGATTATGTCTAACTTCTTTAATGACAAGGCACACTGGAGCAGCTGAAGTCCTGGAACCTTAAGTAGAATCATGTTAGTTCCTTAGTTCTTCACAACAGGAAGTCAGAGAGAGTTGTCAGTTTTCTCCTCAGTTTTCTGAAAGGCCTTCCCACTCTGCAGGAGCTTAGAGATATAACTACATGTGTCTTCCTAGAACTACAAAATGTCATTCCTTTTGGATTAATCATAAGATTCCCTTGTCATAGATCAATCATTCTTTTCAAAGGGTTATGCCTTTCCCCTACCACTTGCCTCATTTTTCTTTTTTCATGGAAAGGAACTATCTCTTCTTTTTCTCTAGTATGAAGGGAATTTGAACTTAAGGAAACATGAAATAGGACTGATACTTAGCAGTCTTCCTAAAGTGTTGCTATGGCTCACACTGGGTACTGATCATGAGCGAGTATTTAGAATTACACTAGTGGTTTTTCTTTACCATGTCTGAGTAATGAATTGATCGATGTGGCATAGGCATTTTATTTCCAGTAACAGATGGTGTGTTCCAATTAGTTGTTAGAACATTTTGAATTGTGATAGGTCTACTGCAAGGGAAATTTGTGTTGCCTCAACCATGAAAATAAAACTACTCCAAATTCATTTTTGAATGAAAAGCTCTCTTTTATTCCTACTATGGGTAGAATTAATGATTAAAAAGGGTTTTGCATACACATATACAACATACTTGTAATTAAATTGGCAAAGCATTATAGGAAAATTCCCATTAAGTTAACCATGAAACTTATGGAGAACAACATCAAAAACTTAAATCATAACAACTTGTAAGGAAAGGAAGAAATATTACAAACATGAATTTGTTCAAATTCTCAAAACTGGAAGAATCAGCGGGCATCAGCTGGACAACTTAACATTTGAATTGACTCAACCCAGAATATACTGATAACTGCATTCAGTTGGCATCTTATTGTTATTAGATTAGGTTATGATTATTTAAAAGAAAATCGTATAGCTGACAATTCTAAAATAGAATTATCTATTTTAAATCTTAGTCTTTAAAAGAACAGCTTAAGATGATATGACTATCTATTTCCATTAATAGTTAATAATTAACTAAAATATTAAAATGTCAAAGTTCTAGAAACAGTCTCTATTATTTCTGTTCAACAGGACCAATGAACTATAATTACAATGAGATTAAGATATCAGTTACGCTAATGAAAAACATTCTTTAAATATATCCTTACTTAATACTCAAAATACTTACTTAATACTCAAACTTAATACCTTCATCTGTCCTTTCATAGCCAATAAATTGTTTTTCCAATCAAAGGAGAGTTGTTCGATATATAATCTTTTACCCAGTCCCTGTTGCCTCTTCAAGAAATAAATTCATACCTGACTAATTCCTCAATACTTTTAAATATTTTAATCAGCACATAAGGCACGCTGTCTGTCACCATAAAGAAAAGAGTGAAAGAAACTTTTCATTTGGTAAATGCCTGCTTCCAAATATTATCCCATTTTCTACCTTCCATCAAGTCTCAAAAAGTTCAAGATTTTTATATATAAATTTTATAAACACTCTCATCCCCCACTCATATTTTGACAAATTGCAGAGTAGCTTCTGTTCTTATCACTTAGGTGCAGAAGTTCTCCTCACTCACCAGGCACTCATGCACATCTTATCTCTTTTACCTATCCCTTATGGCCATTCAGTCACCATCTTGGGAATAACCAGGTAGGTCCAATTCTGTGGCTACTATTCTATCTCACATTCCTGGGGAAAAGGCACATATGGGTGCAAATATTCTCCCTTACAGTTACACAACTACAGAGGTGTCTGTCATATCTGATCATGAGCACTGGAAGCTTTTGAAGTGGTCCATTCTTAAAGTTGATGATTTAAACAGAAGACCTCCAGAGACTGTGTGTGTGTGTGTGCGCACGTGTGCGTGTGCATGTGAATGCATATATATATATATATATATATATATATATATATATATATATATATATATATATATGAATATTTTTATATATTTAATTTATTCATTTATTTACTTATTTAATTTTTTCTTATATCATTGGAGTACCTATATTTCTCCCATCACCATATCACCCATGGCCATCATCATATTCCCTTGTGTTCTTCCCTCCCCTGTTTCGGCCTCTCTCCCTCCCCCTCCTTTTCTGTATGCATTAGTTCTATGGTCAGCTTGCTATTTTTGACTTGTTCTTAACCTTTTGTTTGGCTTCTCTATATTCCACATATATTATTTTACACACATTTTTTAATTGAGGTACTACTGGGCTACACCCAACACCAACTCACCCATATTCTACCACCATAGACCATTGTGCTTCTCTCCTTTGTTGTTCTTTTCCCTCTCCCCATTCCTCCCTTTGGTGCTTCAGATCTGTAGTCAGCTATCAAGGGTTAGTTTTTAAGCTTGCCTTTATCTGACTATTAATTACTTTATATTCCATATATGAGTGACATCATCCAGTATCTTTCTCCTTCTGACTTATTTCACTTAGCATTATCCCTTATAGCAACTTCTAATTATAGTTCATCAGGTCTCATTTAAAATCATTCCACAGGACACTAAAGACCAGTTTGAAAAATTTGTTGCTGTGGGAAATTGATAATAGTCAACATGTCCCATTGAAAGGTAGGATCTGATTCTCTATCCTTTCCTCCCTATAAAGAAAGGTCTTTGTCTGTTTTGACAAATGCAATAAACTGGAATTGATGCCTTGTCAGTTTTCAGTAATCAGCCATAAAGGCCTGGTAACTTCCATTTTCTGTTTTTCTTAGAATATTTGCTTTTGGAAACCTGTTACCAGTTAAGAAGCACAACTGCTTTGAGACCTCCACATCGTTTTTTAAGTGATGTTCAAGCCATGAAGAGATAATATGGGGTGCCAGAGCAGGATCCCCAAAATATGCCACAATGGCATTTTCTTTTCTTTTTTTTTTAACATTTTTTTTTTAAGATTTATTTATTTATCCATACAGGCTGGGGTACAGGCCAGAGGCGTGGGGTGGCTAGGGGGCTCACCAGTGACAGAGCGGGGAGCAGAACAGGCAGATCAATGGAAATACACTGCTGAGGGAAGCAGAGGGCGAGGCAGGAGAGGTCTGCTGGACCATGTGGGAATCTCCCCTGCCGAGTGTCGAACTCACGTCACAGCTGCCAACAGCTCCAAAGCGCAGCACTTAACCACTGTGCCACCAGGGAGGCCCAGCATTTTCAATTAAGAAAAATTCCACAGGGATGTGTCTTTCAAGATATTGT
>PVIJ01002355.1:16353-163614 GCA_004024925.1 Scalopus aquaticus
TTGACTTTTGTGCAGGGTGTGAGGTAGTAGTCTAGCTTCATTTTTTTGCATGTGGCTGTCCAGTTTTCCCAGCACCATTTATTGAATAGACTGCCCTTGTTCCACTGCATTTTCTTTGCTCCTTTGTCAAAGATTAGTTGTTCATAGATATGTGGCTTTAATTCTGGGTATTCTATTCGGTTCCATTGGTCTTTCTGTCAGTTTTTGTTCCAGTACCATGCTGTTTTAATTATTATGGCTCTGTAGTATAGTTTGAAATCAGGGAGTGAAATTCCTCCATTTTCTTTCTTTTTAGTTCGTAGGGCTTTCGCTATGCGAAGTTTTTTGTGGTTCCATATGAATTTCATCAGTAGTCGATCTATTTTTTTGAAGAATGTCATTGAGATTTTTATTGGAATAGCATTGAATCTGTTAATTGCTTTTGGTAGGATTGCCATTTTGATAATGTTAATCCAAAGTGAAGGAAGTGAAAGACAAGATGGGATTACATCAAAATAAAAAGCTTCTGTACAGCAAAAGAGACATTACCCAAACAGACACCCTACCAACTGGGAAAATATTTTTGCACACAATACATCTGATAAAGGACTGATAACAAAAATTTACAAGGAACTCACACAACTCAACAAAAACAAAGCCAATAACCCAGTCAAAAAATGGGCAGAAGAGCTCAAAAGGCACTTCTCCAAAGAAGAAAAACAAATGGCCAACAGATACATGAAAAAATGCTCGACATCACTTATAATCAAGGAAATGCAAATTAAAACCACTATGAGATACCACCTCACACCTGAGAGGATGGCACACATTAAAAATACAGGCAGCAACAAATGCTGGAAAGGATGTGGGGAAAAAGGAACTCTTCTACACTGCTGGTGGGAATGTGAAGTGGTCCAACCACTATGGAAAGCTGTATGGCGATTACTCAAACTGCTAAACATGGAGCTCCCATATGACCCAGCAATCCCACTTTTGGGAATTTACCCAAAGGACACAAAAACACTAATCTGAAAGGATACATGCACCCGTATGTTCATTGTGGCACTGTTCACAATAGCAAAGGTATTGAAGCAACCCAGATGTCCAAAAATAGATGATTGGATTAAGAACATGTGGTACATATATACAATGGAATACTAATCAGCATTCAAAGAAGATAAACACATGCAATTTGCAGCGACATGGATGGAATTAGAGGGAATCATACTCAGTGAAATAAGCCAGAAGGAAAAAGAAAAATATTGAATGGTTTCACTTATAACAGGACTATAGGGAAACCAAATAGGAGAGAGACACTCACCGGTGGGGGGGGGGGGGAGGAAAAGGGCACAAAATGGGATAGAAAAGAACACAAAGGACCATGGAGATGTATCACAGGTGAATTGGTGGTGGGCTACTCAAGGGGAATACAAAATGTAAAAGACATAAATAACAATAAAAAGAAATAAAAAGAAAAATTCCACAAATTACTGATACCCTAACCTCCTTTTTTTCCTCATAGCATGAAATGATGGAATGAATATCCAAAAATAAAGGGTACACTCCCTTTGTCAGGAAAGAGAAAGGCATTTGCATCCTTTTTATGTAAATAAACCGCTAAATTTTCCACTACACAGCGATCTAAATAAAAAATTTCATTGACTTAAAAATTCCTCACAGATTTACTGTTTCTTTGTCTAGAATGTATAAAAATAGGCTGCTCTGTTGAGTCTGGTGGGTCCCATATGTGAATGGCATCTCCATGTACATGTATTAAATTAGTCTTTTACATCTGTTAGTCTCTCTTTTGTCAGTTTAATCACTAGATCAGTCAAAATGGACTTAGAGGAAAAAAAAATAACCCTCCCCTCCCCCACATACTCTGGAGGATGAGATGCTTCATGGAGGGAGAAAAGGCCAAAGAAGCTAAATATTCACACAAGCAGCGATAAAACCTTCAAAGTGGACTCTCCATTCCTACTCACACCAGGGACAACATATGAGTCAGAGACAACCTTGTTAAATGAGTTCTCTAATTCCCTATGCTCAAAATTATGAAAAAAAAAAAAAAATATGGCGATTGTTTTAAACCACTAAGAACTGGGATTGCTTCTCACATAGCAACAAAGAGCAAAAATAATACTTAAGGAAGACTAAAGATAATTCTGGAGAATGAAAACTGTCATTGGGTATAGATTTTTTTTTTTTAACCTAAAGCTGTCTTCATCATATGCCATTTGTGAATGGTTGGTCTACAGATATTTTCATTGTAAATTCTTCTATTTCCATAAAATGGTGATTAGATTGTTAATGCAAATTAAATAGTTGCTTGTAAAATGAAGATAAAGAGAATGACTGCTTTAGTGTTTTGAGATTTTTAGATGTGAAAAGGCAAGATAATATGATAAATAGAATCATACTGTATTTAGATGTGAATTTTAAACAAAGCTAATTTTATTCATAACAGTTGTTCCAGAAAGATTCTATTTAGAGTTTCTGTGCTTAGCGAGAAACTATCTCACCTCTACAAGCTTACCCAATGAAAATATGCAGTTAGTCATAATGAAACCAACTAATATTAAAAATAATATGTAATGTGTTATAATTTCAAATAAATCAAAACTCTTCCTTTTGAATTTTAATTTTGAGAGTAACTAGTAAGTACTCATTACTAAGTGAGGACTACTGAACATCAGTAATTTGAATTCCAAATGTGTATGACAGTTACAACCTTAGAGAAATCAGAGGAAGTCTTTGAATTGATGTAAGAGTTTAATACAATTGTTTTGCACACTGTTCATCTGTGTCCTATTTATTTGAGATAAGTCTTCCAGGATACAAGAACAGAGATGGGTTGCCTGGTTGAAAGAAGAATAAATGCAACAACAACTAAAATATAATACCGCTGATATTAGGTTAAGGTTGTGAACAGCAGTGGTTGAAAGGAGGGAAGAGAATCAGCAAGCTGGGCTTTTCTCTGAGTGCAGAATTCTCTTCAGACTTTCTATCATCTTCTGGATGAACACTGCATAGCTTAGGTGGCAGCTGTATTATACAAATCCATCCCTCATATCATAAAGATGTATGGGGAGTATTGCCATCATCAAAGTATGAACATAGGGGAAAAACATCTTTAACAGATGAAAGGAAAGCAGATTATTTTTAGATTTTTGATTTGCCCATGAAGAACTGTAGTAAGGATACTGGTGCTGCAAAATTGAGACTCTCCTATAAGTCACTTCAATATCATCCTCACTTAAACTGGGGATGGCTGTAACATTACCAAATAAATCATTTTCTGCTAAGAAGCAAACATTTTGAGTGCTATTACAGTAGGTTCAGATATTCAATGGCAAGGAAGAGATCAGCCAAACTATGTAAACTGTATTTATAAATTGTGATTTATACACCAAGCCCAGAAAAAATTCTAAACTTCACACTTTGTAAAATATAGTTGGATTATTTTTTTACTGCAAATAGGGGGACAACGATTTATTATGAGGTGCCGGGTCTGCAGTTTTGAGAACTCACCAAAGGTAGGACACAGCATTTTTAATGTCAGAGAGGATTTAGTGGGAGATTTTTGAAGAGAGAGGAGTCATGCTAGGGAAGGTCTCTTTGTGGGAGAGTTTCTTGGTAAATAACAATCAAAAAGTACCACCTCCCAATGAACATTAGGTCACTGATGTGACATGAATCATTCATCCAAGGTCTCCAAAGTCCCTGCTGCCCTGGGGTTGCAGGACTTTATAGTGAATAGAAAACAACATAAAGTTCATGTCTGATTCTTCCTTTAATACTTTACAGAGCTCTTTGGGGGCAGGTTTAAGTAATATTGGCTGGATACTGTGGAAGCAAAACAGCGATACAGCTGCTCAGACAATTGTTATCCCCATGAATAAACCACATTTCTTTTCTCTTTGTCAATTTTATATTTTTCAAAAGCATAATAATGATGTCCAAAAAATAAAATGAAAACATAATAAAAGCAATTAATAAAAAAGGACACAACAGTTTTAAAAACATGCCATACTGTATGACAGGGCATCACTTCATTCAAATAAATGACTTGGTTGAGTGACTCCTGGCTTCTGACCTTTTACCCACTAATAGGATTCAGAATTTTAACATTACCCCTGGATTACTGCCAATATTAGGAATCTGGAGATACTGCTCATCTTCAGATAAATGCCAATTCTATAGAATTATCATTGGCGTGTAGAGATCTAGATGTGTTTAAAGAATATCAGATCAGGGCCTCCTGGTGGCACAGGGGTTAAGTCTCAGCGCTATCAAGCTTTTACCAGCCACTGTGGCATGAGCTGGATCTCAGGCCAGGGAGCTAACCTACATGGTGCAGCAGATCTCTCCTGTCTTGTCCACAGTTCCCCTCAGCAGTGTATTTTAGTAGCTCCACCTGTTCTCCTCCCCACTCTGTCTCTGGTGAATCCTCTCACCCCCTGTACTTTTGGCCTACACCCCAGTTTTTGTATGCATAAATCAATTTAAGAAATAAATAAATAAAAATTTAAAAAGAATACTAGGTCAACTTTACTCACCACCTGGCCTAAGAGAGCCCAGGCATCAGAGAGTGTGTACATAACACTAAATGTTGCCTAGCCTCTCAGAAGGCTTCTCCTTTTTCAACTTATCCCTGATTTAGGGATGAGTCATGCAAATATGCGGTATTCCTGAAGTCAACTACTACATTTTATAGCAAATATTTATCTAGCACACTTGAGCAATATATATACAGATATATATACATACACATAATATATATTATATATACACATTATATATACACAATATACACACAATATATATTATATATATTCACACACATACACACACACACACACACACACACACACACACACACATATATATATATACACACATAAAACAACTGTGAAAGAAAAAGTTTTCCAAGGAAAATAGAAGTTAGATGGTATAACTTATAGCAGATGATTTATTATCAATAATTTCAAATGAAATATGTCTCTTTTTTGTTGACACAATCCCCCATATGCCTTTTACTTGTGTTTCATCAAGTCTATGAAATACAATGACCTTCATCAAGTGACCATGTTTCTAATTGCATAGTAGGTGTTATGTCCTGAAGAACAATTTCCAGTGGGTCTCTAGATGCTCCCCACACCAACAAATAATCCTTGGATTTGAGCAGGGTGCTAGAAAATTCAACTCAATTCTGACTCTCTCCACCCACAGATAATATCAGATGCCACAGTTTAAGGGCTGTTTCCCAAGATCGTCCTCCACTTCAGACATCACAGCAAACCAGTACTTCTGACCAATAGGCTGTAGATCAACAATCCCCATGACCACCTTCTCTGACTTCAGATGCCCATTATAAACCCCAGAAAATTATCTGCTTCTAAACAATTGGCTATACCCTCCTCAGGTTCCATTCAGTTGATAGAGAAGCACACAAATCTCAGGAGATAAATTTACTCCCTAGGTCACAAATATTTCAAAGGATACAAATTAACAGCCAGACGAAAGAGATATGGGCAAGAGCAAGATACGGGGAAAGGATGCAGAACTTCCAAACCCTTCCCAGGGATGCCATTGTCTCCAAATCTCCAAGTATTCGACCAACCTGGAAGCCTTCTGCAAACCAGCTTCTTGGGCCCTTATGGAAGCATTGTTACATAGCCATGAGTGATTAAATCACTAAACATCGGTAACTCAATTTAACCTGCAGTCAGTGGCTAACTCCCTTCCCCATGGTTCAGTGTGCGGGACTAGTAGTTCCAACCTTTATTCAAGTTGGTTTCCTTATAACTAACCCATCCTCAAGTGTTTTCCAAAAGTTATCCTCATTTACATAGCAAAAAATCTCCTTTGATATTCTTTTTTTTTTTTTATTTATACATACAAGTTGGGGTACAGGCCAGAGGCGTGGGGCGGCGAGAGGGTTCACCAGAGACAGAGCGGGTAGCAGAACAGGCAGATCAGAAATACACTGCTGAGGGGAGCAGCGGGCGAGGCAGGAGAGGTCTGCCGCGCCATGTGGGATTCTCCCCGGGCGGGCGTCGAACTTGCGTTGCTGCTGCCGACAGCTCCACAGCGCAGCGCTTAACCGCTGCGCCACCGGGGAGGCCCCACCTTTGATATTCTTAACAATTAAGAAATTACAATGTTTGTGAGCCAAGAACTATGGATGAAGACCAAACATGTATTAGAAAATAATATTGTGGTCATCTTGGTGACAAAAACATGTATTTCTTTAAAATCACAGTATCACACCAATCTACTCAATGAAATCCAAGTTTAGATAATTAAAGCAAATTCTACCCAATTGTTGAAGTTTTATATTAGTTTTTTATATTTGAAAACCAGATTGGGGATGTATGGCTCTAAATTCCATTAGCGTCTTAGATTAAATATGTGAATAAATTTACAAAGTGATTTTAGATCTTTTATAAAAGACATGAGGATACTGTCATGGTGATGATTTTGTGCATTAGTAAAAACTGGGAGAATAAGAATTTTGCTTACTTTTTCAAAGTACTCCAAGACAAGATGAAAAAAAAATATATAGATGTTTCATTTTAGAGGATTATCACATTCAAAATTAAACTAAGTGGGGAATCTGGATATAAATAGGGCTCAGTTTGATACTAATCAAAGACCTAGTGGTATATAAGATAAGGCAGATGATGTTGGAACTAATGTTCTGATATCATAGAGTTAGTGCCATATTCAGCTCAAAATATTAAAGAAATACACACTATATATGTTATAAGTGAAGTGTGTGTGTATATATATATGTTATATGTGATATAACATATCACATATATTTTATTATGTATTATGATACATTTATTTTCTTATAGGCAACTTCTAAGGAATTTCTAAGGAAGTTGACCCTGGGTTCCTATGAGCCAGTCACTCATGGACAACTGTGACCTATTTGCTATCTGTAAATCACAACAGAGTATTGCTTGACTACCTATGGAATATAGCCCATATCACGAGGCAGGCCCGGGGGAAACTAGGCCGCCATGGTGGTCTCAGGATAACTCTGCCTGTGATAACATCAAACACTTTGCTGACTCAAATATCTCTTGATGTCCGATCACGATGTCCCCTTCTCTGTTCCTCATAAACCAGTGTCTCCCTTGTCCTCCGAGACCTTGTACCTCATACCGTTGTTACATGATCAACTTTTACTAGTCTGTATACTTTCAATAAATGAAATCTGGATCAGAAGAGTCTTGTCTTGCAAACCTGCTTCACGACCTTTGTGTCCCTCACTGTGTTTCCTGCCACAATAAAGCAGCAACAGTATTCCAGATACATGAAATATTATTTGTTCATAGAACATTTCTGACTATTAGCGCACACCATACCTATAATGATTATTATGGACACCTTTGTTTTCCTTTGCAGAAAAAAATGAGGATTTCCATTTTGGACAAAAAAAAAACAGCACCCTTTCAAAGAAAGTTACCTAAGAGAGCCAAACTTGTATTTTATGTTTTTGTGTATAATGTTATATCACAGCAGAGTATCATGCTAGCATATTACACAGCATATAATTAAAATTCAGAATATCTGTTGGGTAAATGAATGAATGTTCTATATAAAGTTCATATTTTATTTCTGCAGATTTTATTAGTAATTAAGATATATTTCTTCTGAAAAACAATTTGGTTTGAGACTTATTTATAAGAAAAAACTCATTTCAGCTTGTAAAGCATGCCATATTACGTTCAAAGGAAAAAGAAATGTGCACTATTACTTCTCCAGTAACCTCCTAAATATGATTTTTCCCAGTATTCGATTGTTTCAATAGTTTCAAAATGTTATTGAAAGATTCTAATTTAATATCTAACTCTTAAATACCTAATAGTGAACTTAAAACAATCCATCTGTAATTTTTGTTATTTTCTACAAATACTAATTTTATTAAAAATGTCCATTTTAATAATAAATGGAAAAACAAGCAAGGAGACAAATTGTTCTCTTTTTATTCTCAGACAATTTTTTGACTTACATCATGAGGAAGTAAAAACTTTACTGATGAAAAGAATGAAATTTGAAAACACTAAAATTTATGAAATGCCCATTATAGATTTAATCTCAATAGCTCAGAGAACAAAATATTTTCTTTACTTCTAAATTAAATCTGCTATCATATAAATATCTCATGTGTTTAATTATGCATAGAAGTTAAGAGACATTTAAAATTCACTGACATCCTGAAAATATGAGTGAGTATATTTTTGATGCTAATGTAACTCCTCTCAGCACTATCAAAACTCAGTTTGAATATAAAAAAGTAACCTATTAATTCCCATCTCCTCATTATTATCATTTTGTTTATACATTTTTCCCTTTCAATATCTGCCTGACTTTGACAATGAAACTCTAAAAACCCACTATAAAAATCCACTATCTTGAGATATTATGAAATGTTGGCCTGATTTTCTGAAGTATATAACCTTCATCTAAAATTTATTTAATACTGGTAATTCAAAATATTATCTAACTGGTGACTTCCTAGGTGAAAGGAAACCTGACCTTGACCTTGACTAGAAATATCAATCTTTTATTATGTACAGTGATCTAAATCAATTCATACTCTATAAATATTAGAAATGGGATTAAAATCTAATTTCCCAGTTTCTTTTCACTTATCTATGCTACTTCCATGTGTGAATCTTGATGAATGAAAACATTTGATCAGCAAGGCCAACTAGTTTCCAGAAATAGGTATCAGGATATAGAAGTCATGGACAATTTATTTTAACCACTAAAAAACTGAAACCCCTTCCCACATTGTGGAAATCCCCAGCAAAATACGCACACCCCCACCCCCCACCCCCCCGCCCAAGACAGAAGCTCTATCAAGGTAGTTTTACATCTTAATTAAATGTCCTTTCACCTAGAACACAAATGACTTGGACATAACCTATTATCTGTAACCATCCTAGACCTGGAATTGTAAAGCTCAATTCAGACAAACAGGGAAAATATGGATACTACTCTGTTGTTGATGAGAGAATCAACAGTAACACCATACAGTTTTCAGAGACAGTGATATATCAGCATATTGAGAAGTTCCTTATGACATGAATAGACAATTTAGAAAAACAAGTAGGCAAACAAACAAAGAACTGAGGCAATAATTAACACTAGGTGAAACAAAATATTGTATAAAAATGAAAACATGTTTCTTGTTCGTTAAATGGTACACCTGTGAACAATAACTATATAGTCCTAAATATATATTCATAAAAATATGGATTTGAGTTAAAATTGGGAAGTAATTATATACAAAGATGAGGTAAAGGAGGTGGTTAAAGGTAAGAAAAATTAGTGATTCATCTTGCAAATTTGGGAGTCAATGTCTGCATTAGCTGGAATTTTGCAGAGAATCCAGAGGAGCAGAACAAATTGTTTATACATATATGGACATAGAGATCGAGAGAGAGAGGACGAGAAGGGAGAAAGGATAAAAAGAGAACAAGGGAAGGAGGGGGGATAGAGGGAGAGAAATTTATCTGTACATGCAACTGTGGAAAGTTGGCAAGTCCAAAATTTGCAGGGTAGGTAAGCAGGCTAAAGTCTCAGGGAAGAGTTCGAGTTTATATCCAAAGAAAATGCAAAGACAAGAAGTATTCCTTGCTTGAGGAGTCAGTCTTTTTCTTTTAAAGCCTTCAACTGTTTGTGTTCACATGCAATTTGCAGAGACATGGATGGAATTAGAGGGAATCATACTCAGTGAAATAAGCCAGAAAGAAAAAGAAAAATATCGAATGATTTCACTTATAACAGGACTATAGGGAGGCCGGGTGGGAGAGAGACACTCAGCGGTGGGGGGCGGTGGGGGGAGGGGAGGATAAGGGCACAAAATGGAAGAGAGGAGAATACAGGGGACCATGGAGATGGATCACGGGTGAATTGGTGGTGGGCTGCCCAAGGGGAATACAAAATGTAAAAGACATAAATAACAATAAAAAAATAAATAAATAAAATAAAGCCTTCAACTGATTGAATGAGACCCAGCTATACCATGGACAGTGATTTGCTTTTCCCAAAATCTATTGATTTAAATGTTAATCTCATCTAATAAATATCTTCCCCCAAACAGCTAGAATAACATTTGCACAAAATCTAGAATAACATCTAGAATAACATTTGCACAATCTGGGTACTATTGCCTTGCCAATTTGATACAAAAGTTAACCATCATAATATAAGGGAACCTAAAAAATCAAGAAATAGTATGGGGAAATGGCAGTAGACATATTCTGTGAATATTCACATCAGATGTGAATACATTCTGTTGCCTCACAGCGTGATAGTTTAGCATCATTTAAAGATGTTTATAAAAGAGTAAAAGCAGAGTTTAACTAGGTAGATAGCAACTCAATATCTATTTAATCTCCTTTTCTGTTCTATAAACCAGAGTCAAATTTTATGGGGAAGGGGGAAAATGCCAAAGTAAGTTGACCAAGAGATCTAGCAAACAGCTTGAAACAGATTATGTAGGTAAAATACCCAGGGGGCTGACATATGGGAGAAGAAATACCCCCAAATCAACACTGTAATAGACAATGGAGGAGTGCTTTGGGGGCTCATGCTCACCTCTTTATAGGAGTGCAGTAGATAGAGAAAATAAGGGAATTTGGAAACGTAACAATTTGCATTCCAGGTTCTTCTGACTCCCCCTTTTTTGAGGTAAGAGGCTTCTCACACTTTAAATATATGCAGAAGACATAATTATGAAGACAATTGTTCCTATTTGAGGATAACTAAGTCCCCATTGGTATGTGACTAGGACCCACACAGACATATACACACTGATTCTTTATTGTCCTCATGTTCTGGAGAGTGTTCCAGTGTGTGTGGTGGGGTAGGTCCGTGTGTGTGTGTGTGTGTGTGTGTGTGTGTGTGTGTGTGTGTGTGTGTGTGTGTGTATGTTTTCCCTATTGAATCTCAATGAGTCAGGTTATCATTATTTAAGATCCTATTTGGATCCAAGTTGACTGTTAAGTAAACTACTATAAATACTTACAAAAATAATTGAAAGTTTTACTTCATCTCTAGATACATTCTGTAAACTATTTCACCCAGTTAAGGCAACTCTCCTTATAATACATTACATTAATCCTTCTGTGATGGGAATTAATTTTAATGGTATAAGTATCTTATTTTTAAATGCTGTCATGTCTTTTTAAAATTTTCAAATATGATTAAGGAAGGAAATAAACATGAAGAAACTAATGCTAAATCTGCTATCTGCATGACCTTCAGTAAGATAATAAATCTATCTCAATTTCTGTTTTGTCAACTGTAAAATAAAAGGATTAGATAAAAGGAACTCAAATGTGGCTTCCAATATTAAGATTCTGGATTTATGAATATAGATTGATTGTTTTGCCAGGATGGTACTGAAACAAACATTTCTATCATTATAAACCTAATAAAATTTCCCATTTCTGAAATTTTGGGCTAGCACTCAAGAACTGAAAAGTCACCAAATTAGGGGCATGAAATTTATGATGGAGTTATTTGACACTCAGAATTGACATCTCATAACTGTCATTCTCTAAATATATTTTTAATGTGCATAGGAAATATTTTGTGAATATAATTTAAAAAGACATATGGAGAGAATTACTCATTTTCACACCATTTTAAATCTGGATATTTTTGTAGCAATTTAGGCTTAATTTTATTCTGTTAGGTGCCCATGTATAGAAATCCAAGTAATATCTTTTCCAGGAAGTTCCACTATAAACTCTATTTAGATGTTTGTAATGTTAAAATAATCAACTAGACATTAATAAAAATAGAAAACTATGCAACCAAACTATTTGGTTTTAATACCTACCTGTCACTGGGATATAAAAATGGCCTAAGATTTAGCTATCTATGAACAGTGAGCTAAGTTTGATTAAAAACCTACACCTCAGTTTTCCCAAGGAAATTATATGTATTATTTTACTTTTCCCTCATATTTCTCTAAATATATTATCGTTATTTTATAGATTAGAAAACAGGTTCTGAATAAAGAATCAAGATGTGCTCGAAATAGACTTTGAAGGTGATCAATTGTTATTTAATTATAATAACAGCCCTTTTTAGCTAGAGATCACTCTCTCTCCCTGTTACAAATCAAAATGATGATATTTACAGGGCTTAAGGCGTTTGCTCAAGATTGCTAATATTGTAAATGATAGATGAGAGTAAAAATTTAATTGCTGCCATGCATTAAAATCATTGACCACTTCTCCTTCCTTTTACCACCTCTACTTTTTATAAGATCGGTGAATAAGAAAGGTGGGTTTAGTCCATTATAGGTATTTGTTTGTATGTCTGTACACCTATTATTGTATGTATGTATACAAATGCCAAAAGAACTGGGGAAATTTCATTGTAAGATGCATAAGTTTCCTGCAGTCAGAGAACATGGCTCCTCAAAGAGAGAGTGTTCATACATTTATATAAAATTAAATCACTTCATAATGGGTCAAAAATGATTAATTAAAAAACCTTGTTATGTAATTCTGCATAAATTATAGGCACATCAGAACCTGGCCGGTTCACTCTGAATGCAAATGGAAGGAGTCTAACGATGGTTCTGTCAACATTCTTCACTAAGTCACACAGCATTTGCACCAGTCCTAAATAACCGAAAGAATCATGAGTACGAGACAAGCTTCAGGCCAGTTTAGCAGCTTTTCATTAGTTGTTACGAAAGAGTGCGCAATGTGGTGTAGACGTCCATAGCAAGAATCACAGAACCAATGATATCAATCTGGGCTCAGTGGGAGGAATCAGTAGAGAGAAGAAACCACAAGAATGACTGGAAAATGGGCCTCCCTGGTGGCATAACAGGTTAAGTCGCAGCACTATGAAGCTATCAGCAGGTACTTCTACAAGAGTTTGTTCCCCAGCCAGGGAATTTCCCACATGGTGCAGCAGACCTCTCCTGCCTGGCCCACTGCTCCCCTCATCAGTGTATTTCACTCTGCCTGTTCTGCATCCCACTCTGTCTCTGGTGAATCCTCTCACTCCCCCCACCCCCAACACACCTCTAGCCTGCACCCCAGCTTGTATGCATAAATAAATAAATACTTTTTTTTAAAAAAGAATGAATGGAAAATCCAGAAGAGAAAGATTGAGAGCAGAAAACAAGGGCACATTCTAGGAGGCTTGGAATCAAGAACACTAAATACATGCTTCATAACAAGGAATGTGGTAGCTCAGAAACTAATCTCAGATTTTTTATAATTTTGGTTGTTTTTTTAGTGTGTAGAAAAACTGGGTGTAGGTCTGAGTTGCAGGGTGGGTGGGAGAATTCACCAAACACAGAGTGGGGAGAAAAGCAGATACATTTACTGAAATACACTGCTAACGGAGCAGCAGGTGAGGTAGGAGAGGTCTGCTGCACCATATGTGGGTCAGCTCCCTGGCCAGGGATCAAACCAAGGCAGTAGTGGTGATAGTGCTAAGACTTAACCCCTAGGTCACCAGGGAAGCCCTCCTCAAATATGTTTTAAAACACACTGAACATCATGTTTATTGAGACGATTGCATATCTTGTGATATTTTAAAAAAATTCATGGATCAGAGGTAATTAATTCATTCTATAAATAAAAGAATTGAGGAATGAACTAAGATATATTTTATAGAAGACTTTTGAAATTTTAGGTTTTTCTCTAATGGATGTTAAGATATATTTAAAAAAAAAAGTTCAAGGTCTCAATACTAATCAGTGACAGAGTCATTACTAATACTCATGTCTCCCAGGCTTGTGCCTCAACTATTTTCTCACATATGTAATTACCTCCAACTTTTAGGCATAACATGATATACACAGACTTTTATAAATTCTGATTTCAAAATAAGTGTGCCTTCTACAGAAAAATGGATAATAAAGAATTCTAATAGAAGCCAAACAAATGTTATCATTATATATACTAATTCTATGCAGTTTCTAATATGTTGTTGCTATGAATGTATTTAATTTTTTTAAAGATTTTATTTATTTATACATACAAGCTGGGGTACAGGCCAGAGGCACGGGGCAGCAAGAGGGTTCACCAGAGACAGAGCGGGGAGCAGAACAGGCAGATCAGAAATACACTGCTGAGGGGAGCAGCGGGCGAGGCAGGAGAGGTCTGCCGCGCCATGTGGGATTCTCCCTGGCTGGGCGTCGAACTCACATCTTGCGCTGCCGACAGCTCCACAGTGCAGCGCTCAACCGCTGCGCCACCAGGGAGGCCCTCTATGAATGTATTTAATTTTACTAACTTGAAATCATTTTCTATATGTCTGTCCACAACATTCTCTCTTCCTTTTGTGAACATTTTCACATGCCAGTAATATTAACCCATATCATTATTTTAATGGATTCATAAAAGATTTATTTTTTTCACTGTTTATACATAATTGGATATTTGTCATTCCTAACTTTTATTATTAACAGTTATGATGAACAGGATTTCAGTAAACACTTTGTACATATCTCTAATTAGTTTCTTGTAATAAATTCACAGAGATTTGTTCCATTGAAAGGATATGCATTTCTTAATTTATTGATATATTGCTAAATTACTTTCCCAGAGTTTTTAATGATTTATAATCTTAAAAAAAGTCTTGAATGTATCCATAAGCCTCTCCATATTATTGCTAAAACTAAATAAGAAATTATAAAAAAAGAAAAGTTTCTTATGTGAAAAAAATACTACCTCAAAGACTGAATGAGCATTTCTTTCACCACTGGTGATAATTAGGAATACTTTTATTGGCATTTTTTTTGTTGTTGGTGTATCTCCTTTTATTAGACTAATTTGTGTCTGCCTATTTATCTACTGGGGTTTTCAGCCCCTTTTTAAAAAAGAACTTTCAAACACGAAAAGTTTTTTCAGTATATGTTGAACCCTTCCTCCAGTTTTGGCCTTTTAACTTTGTAATTAATTTTATAATTAGATAATCAATATTTAATGTAGTCAAATTTATAAATACTTTGAATTTTTCATGTATGTTTGGAAAAGTCTGCACTACAATTTAATTAAATGCCTTGATCACTCTATAATGTCTAGTTCTTTTATATTTGCATTCTTACATTTAAATATTTAACAAAGTTTTTTTTGGTCATAATGAGATTTTTGTCCCCAATATTATTGCCAGTATTACTAATCGTCAAGTCTGATTGGACGCTCAGCATACTGTATTTTTTTAAATTTTATGTTAAATAATTTTAAGATATTACAAAGCCTTGTGTGTTTATGCGATTTTATCTTCTACACTATCACTGAGAGATCTATGGGAGGACCTCTCTGAAATTTTAACAGGGCGGTCCCCAGGGAAAGGGGAGGTTCTTGGTTTCCTCACCTGCCCATGATAGGGTGGGGCTGACCAGGGAGGAGGAGAAGGTAGGGAGGAGACTGAGAGAAGGCAAAGAGGAAGGAGAGCAAGAGGAGACCTGGAGGGGGCACGTGGAACAGAGAGACATGTGAAGAAGCTGTGCTTACTTCTCAGCCTTGGACTTGTACCAGGGACTTGGGCAACATGGAAAAAGACATTTGAAATAGACACGGGTAAGAAACTCATGGAGAGTTAAACAATGGCAGCATCTATCTTGATTTTGGTTTTGTTCTTTTCCTTCTAGACTTGTCTGGCCATTTCTGACCATTTTCTGTGGGTTCCCCCAGAAGGTTCCTTAATCTTGTGCAAACTTTGGGCCACAGTGGCCCTGCTTTGGTCCAACCCTGATTGGCTGGGCATTTACCCATGAGGAGATAAGTAACTTTAGGGATGCATTTAGAAACTGTATTTTCTGGGCCTCCCTGGTGGTGCAGAGGTTGAGCGCTGCGCTGTGCTGTGGAGCTGTCGGCAGCGCGCCATGCAGGTTCGACACCCTGCCCGGGAGAGTCCCACATGGTGCGGCAGACCTCTCCTGCCTCGCCCGCTGCTCCCCTCAGCAGTGTATTTCTGATCTGCCTGTTCTGCTCCCCAGTCTGTCTCTGGTGAGCCCTCTCGCCACCCCACGCCTCTGGCCTGCACCCCAGCTTGTATGCATAAATAAATAAATCTTTAAAAACAAAAAAACAAAAACAAACAAAAAAAAGAAACTATTTTCTATTCTTATCCTTCTCTCCACTGCACACTAATTGCATTAAAGTGCTTTTCCATTAAAGGTCTTAGTTACTAGAGTATGTTTTGGCTTGAAGTCACAGATGGCAGAACCAATTTAGAATGGGCAGGTTTGATGTCCTGGGGTGCCCCATTCCCTCCTCAGTAACAACATGAGAGAAGCAGCTCAGGCTATAAAGGAAACAGTCAGGCTGTAAACTGTTCTGATATTGTATATACATGCCGCACTCACGTTATCAGATAACACTGGTCAACACTGAGATCGCTACTGACCAAAAAGGCCCTAATCTGTAGTATATTGGTGTGCTGAACATGAATACAACCCTGAAATTTTTTTATTAGCTCTCGTTTTGAAGATATTTCTTATAATTCATTTTATGTTTCATCATGTAAATTTATATAGTAGGACTACAACGACATCCTAAATCAGCCTAAAATGATATAATATTGCATCACATTGCATAATACCATCATGCACACATCATCCAGAGCTGACTGCATCATTTTCTGATGCAATGCAATACTACTGCCAGGCGGTTGCTGAAGTAAGCTGACGTCAGCAGTGTACTATAGAAAGCCCTGTTGGAAAGGTTGAGCATTGAAAATATTTCAGACATTGTGCGAGACAGTTTAAGCTACTGTTCCATAGAACTGTTATTATTTTATCCATTTAGGCACAATACAGAACAGTAATGTCTCGAAAGTGAGTTAATAGCGTGGACAATTTCTGCTCTATTTGTGGGGAAGTGACATTTGCCAACCAGAAGAAAAGTATCATTTCTCAAGTGAAGAGGCTTATCATCTTGACTTCAGATGCAAGGTTGGTAACCAAGACAAGCCTTGGGCCCTGCATACATGCTGTACTATATGTACAACACAGCTTTCACAGCGGTTCAATGGCAAAAGACTATCAATGCCATTTGCAGTCCCAATGGTGTGCAGAGAGCCAAGCTATCACATCAAAGACTGTTACTTCTGCTTGCTTCCTCCTCTTTCTGGCAGAATAACAAAGCAAAAGAAGATGAGAATAGTCTGCACAAACATTCCATCTGCATTGAGACCAGTTCCACATTGTGAGGGACTTCCTATTCCAGAAACTCCAGCAGAATATTCTCTTGATGCATCTAATGAGGACAAGGGTGAGCCAACCTGTTCTTCTCCTGTTCCATCATCATGCAGTGATCCAGATTTTCACTGTGGTGCATCATCAACCCCACACAGACTAACACAGGAAGAAGTAAATGACCTGGTTCATGATTTGGACTTATCCAAGAATAAGGCAGACAAACTAAGTTTGATGAAGAATTTCATGAAAGCCATGGACCAGACCTCTCCAGCTTTCTGATACCTGCATGAAAAATTTCCTCGACTCAGCGAAGCAAAGATTAAAGAGGGAGTTTTTATGGGTACTCAGATTCGAGAGCTCTTCAAAGATGACCAGGTCAACAACTTGCTGCAGGGTGATGTGAAACAAGTATAGAATGCTTTTTGCCTAGTGTCTACAAACTTTATTGGGAATGTAAGGGCAGAAAACTACAAGGAGCTAGCAGAAGACATGCTGATGCAGTATCAGAAACTTGGCTGCTATATGTCTCTAAAGATCCACTTCCTTCATTCCCATCTGGATTTCTTCCCTCAAAACTGTGGTATGGTTAGTGATGAACATGGCGAACGTTTTCATCAAGATACCACATCAATGGAACAAAAGATACCAGGGAAAATAGTCCACTACCATGTTGACTGACTAATGCTGGACACTCCCCAGAGATGCTCCTGAACAGCTGTACAAGAGACAAGCAAATAAGTCTAAGTAGTCTATAACTTGATTTTTAACAGGTCTTAACCATCGACCTATTACTATTGGCATGCATTTTGTGATGTAAACATTAATTTATTGCAGATTACAAAAAAAAAAAAACCTAGAGTGAAATTAGAATTTGACTGTGATATTCGTGTTGAGCACATACAAATTGATAGGAAATGACAAATTTTATTTCAGTAACATGACTTTTGTAAAAATCTGTTGACCAGTGTAATCTGTTCTAAACTCAGTGAACATGTGAGATTCCTGTTGGGGTACAATTTAGTAAGTTTAAAAATTGGGATCCCACTCCTGGTCCAGCAGACAGGTTTGGGAGGCTGGAATAGACAAGGGAATGGATAAGGCTGCCTTTTGGGACAAGACCATAAAATTGACCACCATGAGAGAAAAACAAGCCCAGCTCCAGGGATGCAGGAGTAAAGCCAGGACATATCTCTGGGTCAAAGTTCAGCACCCGAAACCAGACATCCCGGCAGATAACTGCTGTGATGAGAGAAAGTTCACAAAAACAGAGCCTAAAAGAGAGCCTGAAATCCTCCTTCACATGCAGACTTCTCCTATCTTGCTCACTACTTCTCTTAACAGGGTATTTCAACAAATCTACCTCTTCTGCTCTCCACTCTGTCTCTGGTGAATTCTTTTACCCCTGTGCCTCTGAGTTCAACTTAATCTTCTCCCAACAACAATCCCTAAATATTCTTATGAGGCATACATTGTTAATAACCTGATTATAGATTAAATTAAAAAAATGCTATTGAGCAAAAAAGACAAACTGATAGAAGATTCAAATCCAAGCAGACTGACTCTTGAGGCTATGCTCTTAATCTTTATTCTATATTTGCCAGAAAGAGGTGGAGGAAGACTGTAACAACAAAGGGAACAAAGGGGAGAAGAAGAATGAACTAGAAGGGATGAGGGAAAATGGGAATAGGGAGCAACAAGAAAAAAGCATTTATGAATGTACAAAAAAAAGAAACATATCATTTATGCTTCATTGACTTATTTTTTGCTTGTAAAGCCTTTGAAAGCCAAATACTAGAACTAGTTAACATGAAAAATGGAAACATATTCACAGATAAGTACGGTCAAAGGTAGAGAATCATTCTTCAAAACAGGCAGAACTATAAAAGTTGATGGTCATATTTTCCCAGAGGTGTTTAATTGTATAATGATTGGCACATTAAATTAAATTCTTTCCCTAAAGATCACAGTAGATATTTCAGTGCACCAGATGGGTAGTGACTTGAGCGATGTGAAGTACAGAATCTTGTACCAGTGTTTCTCAAAAGTATTTTCATTTTAAAACAATAATTTTATCATAAGTCATATGACACAACACACAGATTTTATATATAGTTTATAAATATTATATCTATATATCACATACCATGTGCACACACATACATATATAATTCAAATCTCAGAAATCAAAATATTAACAGCAAACTGCTGGTAAAATGATATTTCCACTTTACTGTTACCTTTGAGTAACTGAATAATTCCCTAAACAAAGGAAAAATCTCTATGGTAAAGAAACTCCAAAGAGAGGAAAACAAAAAAATCCATTCACGTGTTCAACATTAAGAATTTCAAAATAGAGGGATTCAGAAGGAAAGAGGGTAAATGAAATTTTGATGTACCTCACTTCCCAGGATAGAAACATATTGGGTTAATTATACCTTTTGCATTTGTTTCTTATTAATCTTTTTAGCTTATAAATCTCTAGTGATAGCTACTTTCCAACCAATATTCACACTAGTCAAATGTAATGCAGAGTTTATGCATTTACTTTTACATTCTATGATGTGGGTACCACCGAAATGTTTCCCTATGGTGTTGGAAAAGTGCATACAATTTTCTAAAAGATTTGCACTTTGCTTCACCTCAGGTATTGGAAAATACAAAAGCTATTTGCAGAAGGATTGAGAGTATCTGAGCTCTTTAGATATTTTCTTTTCTGAGACTTGCTTTAAATTCAGGTCAGAAAAACTAGTGTAATATTGGAATTGAAAAGAGCAACAATGTTCTGACACTGTATATGTTGGAATAAACCTTGCATCATTCACAGTATGAGATGTCATGTAATTCAACTCAGCATAACATAAAACCAGATGGATTAAAGAAGCTCAAATAACAAACATTCAGGTGTCTTTGGTGTCCAGCATCTAGCAACACACCAAATTTAGGAAAGAATAATATCATCAATATTTACTGCCCCTGCCAAGAATGTGCCAAGGATTGTGTGAAGGACTCTGGTCTCACAATGCATCTTTGTTATTCTCTGGAAGGGAATGTTCAGACAACTAACATTTATTAAAAAATCAGACACTGGGCCTCCCTGGTGGTGCAAGAGGTTAAGTCTCAGCCTATGAGGTTATCAGCAGCCACTGCAGCATGAGTTTGATCCCGGGCCAGGGAGATTCCCACATGGTGCAGCAGACCTCTCCTGTCTCTCCCACTGCTCCCCTCAGCAGTGTATTTCAGTCAGTCTGCCTGTTTTGCTCCCCATTCTGTCTCTGGTGAATCCTCTCACCCCCCATGCCTCTGGCCTACACCCCAGGTCTTGTATGCATAAATTACTAAATCTTTTTAAAAAATCCGACATGGAAGTGAATGGCTTACATTGCCTTTTTCAAATCCTTAAATTAACCTCATGGACTTGATTGTCAATGTGTGGAGGTAGAAGAATGATGCAAAAAGGGTTTATTAGATTATGGAAAGTACTTAAATAACAAGAGGCTGATAAATATTTGGAGAAAGTCTGCCACATCTACAAAACATTTATGCTTTTGAGTTGGAACATTTTGTCTCTATCCACTGTACCAGACTATCCAACAGTGAAAGGTATCAGATCACTGTGATATGTACCTTTTCAGGTCTGTACACAAATGACTACATGACAATAAGAAAGGGTCTGTAAGTAACCTCAAAGCTGAGTTTGGGACATGAAATGGTGTTTTCACTGAATCACAGAACTTGAAGGATAACTATATCTTTCCCAGAGAGACAGCGGTGGAGCAGCACATTCCAGAATAAGCATGATATGCTCACAGAATCATAGGAGAGTTCTGTCTCTAACAAGGAGGGAATGAACAAGCATCATACTAAACCTAAAGGTTGGGTTAGGCTAAGAACACCTGTACATCATTTAAAGAAATAGTGGATTATTTTTCCTATAAGAAATAAGGGGGTCAAATATGTTTTTACTATGGAGGGACAAAAACAAATCTGCATTTAAAGGTGATTTAATTTTAAAACTATGTTTGTACAGATCCTGCCGTCATTGATTTTCACACAATAAAGTTAGAGAGATTATAGAGCATGGGGCTTTTGCAATGAAACTCAAAACTCTGAGGGCTGCACAAAAAGGCGGGATGGAAAGAAGGAGTGAGTGAGGGTAGAAGGAAGATACTACCCTAGTTTTCAGCATACTAGTATTTTAATGCCGAAATACTTCACAAATAAAGCACTGTTGCGAAAAGACATGACATCTCCTCTGAGGAAATTAAGGGTGGTGAAGTCTTTGTAGCTTTTGAGTTTCAAGTAATAATTTTTACATATGAAGAAACAGAAAATAACATGGAAGGTGAATTTTATACTATAAATGGAGAAAAAAAAAGTCTATGAGAGAAATAATTTCCTTGCAGGAAGAAATACTCAACGGTTGGATATTTATAGTTTATCAGCTAATATTCATCCATAAAAACCAAGAGAAGTTAGACAGTATAAACCCAGAGCTAGGGGCCTCCCTGGTGGCGCAGCGGTTGAGCGCTGTGCTGTGGAGCTGTTGGCAGTGCACGATGCGAGTTCGATGCCCAGCCGGGGAGAATCCCACATGGTGTGGCAGACCTCTCCTGCCTCGCCCGCTGCTCCCCTCAGCAGTGTACTTCTGATCTGCCTGTTCTGCTCCCCACTCTGTTTCTGGTGAGCCCTCTCGCCGCCCCACGCCTCTGGCCTGTACCCCAGCTGTGTGTATAAATAAATAAAATCTTAAAATAAATAAATAAATAAATAAACCCAGAGCTGAAAATAATTATATGGAATATTATATACACATATACATTATACTACATAAAGGAATTAAAAGAGCAAACAATGCTGGGAAATTTTATTGCTTATTCCAAATCATAACATTAATTAAAAAAAATGTTTATATTTGCTTAGATCCCTTCACGCCTTACGACTAAAAGAACATTGCATTATTGACTCTACAAGGATAAAATGTTTGATGCATTTAAATTGGAAAAAAAAATTGAAAGAAAAGCTGTGCTAGTCTAGATATAAAGCAACTTTCCTGGGCAAACTGAGGTGTATTGTTACCTAATTCTAAGATGCTTAGTGAGGTACATGTCATTAGTGAAACAATAATTTTAGGAGGCCATGATTTAACTTTACTCTTAAATAATATCAAACACTACAGTTACGTAACTCCTTACACATCCACCTTTCTTTTTTTTTTTTTAATAGATGTAGTGCTGGGCATGGATTATATATTTTTTTTTTAATATACAAGCTAGGGTACAGGCCAGAGGCGCGGGGCGGCGAGAGGGCTCACCAGAGACAGAGCGGGGAGCAGAACAGGCAGATCAGAAATACACTGCTGAGGGGAGCAGCGGGCAAGGCAGGAGAGGTCTGCCGCGACATGTGGGATTCTCCCTGGCCGAGCGTCGAACTCGTGTCGCCGCTGCTAACAGCTCCACAGCGCAGCGCTTAACTGCTGTGCCACCAGGTAGGCCCCACATCCACCTTTCTGTTTTAGAAACAGCATTTTGTTCACTTACAATATTATGCAAATGGTATAATTTTCATGAGTAAAGCTTACCTATATATTTGTACAAGCCTGACCTCACACACAATCAGAATCTTCGTGCTATTCCTACTATCCCCTATCCTTTCTCCTCAACACCTTCCCATATTTTTCTGAGAATCTTAACTGTGATTTTTATTATGATTTGTTAATTTAGTAATTTGTATTCTATATGCGAGAGAAACCACCTGATAATCGTCTTTCAAATATTCTGACTGATACTGTTTAGCATAATCAACTCAAGTTCCATCCATTTTATCACAAAAAGCAAGTTTCTTTTTTTATAGCTGAGCAGTATTCCTTTGAGTGTAATACCATTGCTTTAGCCAGTCATCTGTAAATGGGCACTTTTCCACGTCTTGGCTATTCTGAAAAATGCTTCCATGAACATAGAGATGCATATAACTTTTCAAACTACTCTTTTCATATTCTCCGATAAATAATTACACTGAGTTCTCATTTATAATGCAAACTTCTGCTACTTTTTGTTTTTTCAATTAGGCTTTCCTGACACAAACAGAATGTGTGTTTATCTAAGTGACATTTCTTTCCAACTCATCACCAAATTTGTCAGTGTAAATAAATGATTTGCTTCTTTTGACATACAATTCATGTTTTTTTAGGTTTGTGGTAACTAGACCGATTCCTTAATTGGTTCTGGGTAGTTCATTCAACATAGTTGGCAGCATGAACACATGAGGAAGAGAACTTGGCATATTCAAGGAATGATGAGTAGTACAGTAAAGCTGAATCAAAGTCTATTCAGTAGAATTTTTATGTCAGTTATCCAGATTTCTTAAAGAATGATTCCCATTACTGCATCCAGAGGGAACTAAGCAATGTCCCTTTTTCTCCATGGAGCACTAACTGAGAAATCATATTCTGGGCTCCACTTTGTCGCTGGTGTTCTTCACTGTCACTGTGCAAAATGTCGTTGGTCAATTTTTTTTTCTTCCCCTGTATGCAGCTCCTTTCACAGGGAGGATTTTCCCTGAAAAACCTTATGAAATATCTTTTTCTCCACTTTATTTTCTCAGTCCTCCATTCATTGCACATATTTTCAGAACTCATTCTTGTCTCATTCATCTATGAAAAGTGAGCAGGTCAATAAACTCATAGGTTTAGGTTTTCTTCTTTTTTTATTGCATTCTTGGTAGTTATTATCCCCAGCCAGACACGTGAAGTGACAGACAGTGAAGGTGGAGGTAATAAGGATATCTTGATTCTAAACCAATGTAAACAGACTGTCATAAAAATATGGAATTGAATAGATGGCAAACTAAATTCTCTTTCTGAAGGCAATTATTTCTGAACCTCAGATCTAATAATCTGCAATTTTAAAGGCCTAGGGAAGTGCCCATTTGTGGCTCAATCAATTTAAAACAGAAATCCACATGACAATGCAGATGGCAGTTTGAGGAGGGAAAATGTCTCTTTGCTCTGAACAAATAGCAGATATCTATTTTGATATTTATTAACTCTCAATTTATTATCACAATAATATATTATACAATCATCTATATCCTCAAGCAAGAGCCTCACTGTTAGACAGGTTTGTACAGTAATAAAAAGGTAAATGAATGAGTAAAATAATTTTCTTCTTCAGAGAAAGGAAGATGAGTCCCAGCAAGCAGATATTTACAAAAATAATTTTAACTCTGCTTAAAATTACATCTCTTTAAAAATTTATTTAATTGGAGCAGGAACTTATAACTAATGATTAACTTCATTTGTTAATATTTTTAAATGACTTGATAAAATGACACAGGAAAATTAAAATCAATGTATAAGAATGTTACCATATTATTGTAATCATTCTATGTGAATATAATGTATTTTGAAGAGACATCCTGAAAAACTAAATATTTCATACCACTTAATTTCCAATCAAGGAGATTGCTATTATTTCTATTTTAGGAAAAATCAAGCTCAGAGTTATGAAATACCCAAGATAATGTAGAAAAGTAGAAAGTGGAAGCATCAAGAGTCACAGACATATCAGTTATAGTCCAAAGTCTAGACATATCCTACTATACCCCTCCCACCTATGGAGCTATGTGATAGATTGAATCTAAAATATGCTTCTGACATTACCAAAATTGACTAAGTATAAAAGATTGTCATTACAATATGATTCTATCTACATATATTTATTTTTTGATATTAAATATCTCCACCCATCAAAGCACTACAAGAGTAAAAGAGTAACATTTGTGCACTTCATTTGACATCCAATAGAGCAGTCTGCAGTAGATATGTTAAGATTGTGCCTACAACTGAGCGCCCAGTGTTGTTAACCTTGGCTACTTAGACTAGTGACTTTAATTATTACTATAGAAATAAAAGAAGTCCAAAGCTAGAAAGCTTTAAGCTTGTACAAAACCTTAATTTTCTAGTTTAAGTAATGTTTGGGGAAATAACTTACCAAGATTTGATAGAAATAACGGGAAATTGTAAAAATATCTTTTACAGTTCTTATCTGATGTGAACTAGATTCTTAAATTTCTTAAATTCTAGAACAATTCAATGTTAGCTAAGAGGGAAAGCTAAATTTGGATGACCAGGACATAACTTATAATGACATATATCTTACAAGAAAAATGTCTCTTAAAAATTGTGTCTTCTCTAAGCCAAAAGGAAAGAGAAAAATATCGAATGGTTTCACTTTCTGCAGGAATATAGGAGAACCAAATAAGAGAGAGACATTCAGTAAGGGAGGATGATGATAAGGGCTCAAAATGGGGTAGAAAAGAGCACAAGGGACTATGGTGATGGTTCATGGGTGAATTGGTGGTGGGTAATCTATAGGGAATACACAATAATATAAAATATATAAAAAACAATAAAAAATAAAATAAAATAAAATTAGTGAAACATAAAAAAAAATTGTGTCTTCTGTATCACTTTCTGATTAAATATGAATTACTATGACTTGGCCGTTACTTTTCTGTTCATAAATTTTTGTTGTTATTTTATACTTGGAATACAACTATAATGTCAAACACAATATAGAATATAAATTATATAGCTATTATCTATAATTAGACAGAGCCCATGTACATGTTTGGCATCTGAAAAGGCAAAGAAGAGGGCTGTGAGATTTATATTGCAATTCATAACTACTCATTAACATATAAGGATTCAAATTTGGTGAAGAATAAGTCTAATTGTGTGATTGGTGTGTGCAAGACTACAAAATTTTCCACATAATTGAAAGATGGCATTTTGTTGTTGTTGTTTAGATTGTCTACACTGAAAAGTACTAAGTTCAAATTCACTATTGACATCGAGAGGAGACAGCTATTGAGAAATTCACATAGGCCTAACCTTTCTCTGAAGAATAAACCATGTTTTTCTTCATTAGGGAGTTCTACACTGTGAGGAAAGACTAATTCCAATGAGAGTTGAGTAAGACAACATATGGTAATAGAGTGTTCACAATCGGACAAATGTGCTAAGTTTTTCATATACATATTAAGTCATTTAAACTTCCAAGCGACACTTGAACACTGTTACTTTTCTCACCCACACAAATGGATATATTGAGAAGCACATGTTTATCTACATTTGCTCCATTATTTTTCGTGAATATTTTAAAACTGGTAACTTTTAAATACCCCCAACTCAATATTACCTCAACTGTTTGCAAACAGAAAAGTTGCATATAACCTTCACATAGACTAGTGGTTTAAATATGCTTTATAGATGAAGCTGAAACTGACAGCAGATGGTGGTTGGAGAGAATCCAATATTTTCTCTTTTGCCATCATGTAATAGCAGTATTTTACTATCTTCTACTCACTCTACACATTTATCCCATCAGAACAATTTTCCAAGAAATTTAACTAATGAAGCTATTTTTACAAATATATATAGCTGGTATATGTCGTTATACCTATAAAACAGATTTAATTCACAATTAGGGTTGATCAACCATTTCTGGTCCATAGTTTTAGAAATGTCCACATACTTTTGCTCTTACCTTTAGCATGCCTAGTTTTTAAGTGATGATTTAAAATGTGGGCATTGATTATTAATGATTTTACTCTATAAGGACTCTAAAGTTTACATGAAGTATTGCCTCCTTATTTCAGAAGGAAAGGTTCTCAGCTAATAAGACATTTTCTAAAGTTCAAATGATAATGAGGCTGAAAGCAGAAACTTTTATCTAGCAATATAAACATATTTTATCACCAAGAATGGGACATAGTAATGATCACAGCAAATCTTAGCGTCTCATAGTAATAACATTTCCCTTAAAAAAGCAAATTTTTAAAAGTATAAAAAAAATTCTGAAACTATGCTCTGAAATGGCTTCTACCAATTTTTAATCTGAAAATATTTTAATATGTAAACAAAATATGGGATAACCATTAGATATAGAAACATCACTTAAAATAAGAAAAAAAGTATAAAAACTTATTCTTACATCAAATTTTAAATTTTCATTTTCTAAAGTTATGTATCTTAGTAAATTTCAAAATGATGATACAATTTATAAGACAACAACCTAATACTTAATTGCTAAGAAAAGTTTCAGCTCTTAGTTAAGAAAAATAAGTTATTTTGACTTGCATAAAAATTTGAATAATGTTTGAAATTTAAATAAAATGATTGTTTCATTTAGAAAACTCAGAATTTACATTTGATTCCTAAAAATATGGTGGAAATGTTTTATAAGCTCTACTTGACTTAATTGTCTCTTCTGTCTAACAGAATACATAACAGTATGCTATTTATATTTATATGGTATGTATTTATATAGTCACTTAATGTAACTATTAAACATCACTAAATTTATATTTAAGTATAATGATTTATATCCTGTGTGAAATATATTAAACTCAGCTAATTAACTAATCAGAAAAATACCCTGTATATGATTATCTTAAAATAAGTGTCAAAATGGTGAATAAGTATGTTTTTCACAAGGTTTATTTTTTTTCCACACTCAATATCACCATTATAATTATTGTTTAACAGTACTTATGCTTTTATTCCTGAATAGGTTTCACTTTTGTGTTTTTAATTCTCCTTGAGAAGAAAAAGACCGAATGTCCATTATGGCAAATATACATCAAATTGCTTTGCAGCTTGTATTTGAATAGTATTTGGGACGTGGTCCTAAAGCAAAAGAGAATCTCTTTGGGTTCACCAGGAGAATATTGAGGCAGGCTAATATTTATTAGTTGAATAATGTGTTTAGGAATATTGCACATATTCAAGAAGATACCCTTCACAATAAAGATGTGTGGAAGAGAAACCACCCCCTTTCTACATATATTGCTATGATTATCTAGAGAAAATGCAGAATCCTTTTTAAACTACGATAAGTTTTAGGTAAGGTGCATCAACAATTTTAATGTTTGATAGTGTCTTATAGTAAAAAGTCACTGAGAAAAATATAATTTTTCAACTTGGAAAGTAGCTAACACTGAATGATTACTATAGATAATTATTTTTATAATGCGTATTATAAAAATCCTTGCTCTCTAAGAAAATCACAATGGCTTAAAATATTATAGTTCAGTCATTTGTGATTGACAGGTTGTTTCCATATCTTAGGTACTGTGAAAAATTCCATATTATGAATATCTTTTCAAATTACACTGGTCAACAGATTTTTACAAAAGTCATGTTACTGAAATAAAATTAGGCATTTCCTATCAATTTGTATGTGCTCAACACGAATATGACAGTCAAATTCTAACTTGGCTCTAGTTTATTTTTGTAATCTGCAATAAATGGATGTTAACATCATGAAATACATGCCAATAGTAATAGGCCTATGGTTAATACCTGTAAAACATCAAGTCATAGACTACTTCTTAGATTCTATGCTTATCTCTTGTACAGCTGTTCAGGAGCATCTCTGGGGAGTGTACAGCAGTAATCAGCCAGCATTGTACTGGAACATTTTCCCTGGTATCTTTGTTCCATTGATGCGATATCTTGATGGAAACGTTTCGCCATGTTCATCACTAATCACACCTCAGTTTTCAGGGAAGAGATCCAGATCGGAATGAATAGTATTCCACTGTGCATATGTACCATGTCTTCTTGATCCAATCATCTATTTTTGGACATATAGGTTGCTTCCATACCTTTACTATTGTGAACAGTGCCACAATGAACATATGGGTGCATGTATCCTTATGAATTAGTGTTTTTGTGTCCTTTGCGTAGATTCCCAAAAGTGGTATTGCTGGCTCGTATGGAAGTTCCATTTTTAGCAGTTTGAGGAACCACCATACAGCTTTCCATAATGGTTGGACCAGTTCGCATTCCCACCAGCAGTACAGAAGAGTTCCTTTTTCTCCACATCCTTTCCAGCATTTGTTGTTGCCTATATTTTTAATGTATGCCATCCTCACAGGGAATGAAGGAAGTGGATCTTTAGAGACAAATTGCAGCCAAGTTTCTGATACTGCATCAGCATGTCTTCTATTAGTTCCTTGTAGTTTTCTGCCCTAACAGTCCCAAGAAAGTTTGTAAATAAGCAAAAAGCATTCCATGCTTGTTTCACATCACCCTGCAGCAAGTTGTTGAACTGGTCATCTTTGAAGAGATCTCAAATCTGAGGACCCACAAATACTCCCTCTTTAATCTTTGCTTCGCTGAGGCGAGGAAATTTTTCATGCAGGTATCAGAAAGCTGGCGAGGTCCGGTCCATGGCTTTCACGAAATTCTTCATCAAACCTAGTTTGATGTGAAGGGGTGGTAGCAGGATTTTGTGAGTCTTGACTAGAGCTGGGTGATGGATATTCTTCTCTCCACCTGCTGCATTTTGTCTGAAAGTCCATTCCTTCTGCAAGCAGTGCAATTAACTTGCTCAGCTATCTCACTTAAATAAGAAATATATGTATTTTGTATATCCCTGCTGCAGTCCCATTAAAAGGGCAACTAGCTTCAAATCACCAGACACTCCAGCTGTAGTTGTTATACTAATTGGAATTCAGTAGCTGCTTTAAGTTATCATATGTCTTTTTCATGTGGAGAGTATGCGCTATTGGAATAGATGGAAGACAGTTTCCATTGTGCAAAAGCACAGACTTACACTCAGTTTCAAAGGGTCTAGAAATAATCTCCATTCTTGTGGGTCATGAGTGATTTCTAAGGCATTCATGAGGCCCTCAATATTGGAACAGAATACCAGAGTACTTTCCTTTCTGAAGAAAGGCTCCAACTACTGGTGGCACTTTTGATACAAAGTAAGTGTCACATCTTCTTCTAGAAGATTCCTTTGTTGGAGTCTTGATCCTAGCAATTCTGTCTTGTTCTTGGATAAGTCCAAATCATTAAGCAGGTCATTTAGTTCTTCCTCTGTTAGGCTGTGTGGGGTTGATGATACACCACAGTAAAAATCTGGATCACTGCATGATGATGGAACAGGAGAAGAACAGGTTGGCTCACGCTTCTCTTGATCAGATGAATCAAGAGAATATTCTGCTGGAGTTTCTGGAATAGGAAGTTCCTCACCATGCAGAACCAGTCTCAATGCAGACGGAATGTTTGGGTAGACTATTCTCGTCTTCTTTTGCTTTGTTATTCTGCCGGAAAGAGGAGGAACCAAGCAGAAGTAGTATTCTTTGATGTGGTTGCTTGGTTCTCTCCACACCATGGGGACTGCAAATGGCATTGATGATCTTCTGCCATTGAACCACTGTGAAAGCTGTGTTGTACATGTAGCACAGCATATATGCAGGGCCCAAAGCTTGTCTTGGTCACCAACCTTGCATCCGAAGTCAAGATGATAAGCCTTCTTCACTTGAGAAGTGATACTCTTCTTCTGGCTGGCAAATGTCACTTCCCCACAATTAGAGCAGAAATTGTCCACATTACTAACACACTTTTGAGGCTTTACTGTTCTGTATTGTGCCTAAATGGATAAAATAAGAACAGTTCTATGGAACAGTAGCTTAATCTGTCTCACAAAAAGTCTGAAATATTTTCAGTGCTCAACCTTTCCAACAGGGCTTTCTATAGTGCACTGCTGATGTCAGCTTACTTCAGCAGCCTCCTGGCAGTAATATTGCATTGCATCAGAAAATCATCTGGATGATGTGTACATGATGGTATTATGCAATGTGATGCAATATTACATCATTTTAGGCTGATTTAGGATGTTGTTGCAGTCCTACTGGACAAATTTACATGGTGAAACATATAAAATGAATTATATCAAATATCTTCAAAACGAGAGCTAATAAAAAAATTTTCAGGGTTATACTCATGTTCAGCACACAAAATACTACAGATTAGTGCCTTTTTAAAAAAGTAATGATCTCAGTGTTGACCAGTGTTATTGTTTTTATATTCTTCTGATAAATACCTAGCAGTGGTATTGAGGGATAATATTATATTTCTATTTTTAAAATTTTAAGAAATCTCCAAACCATTTTAGTGACTCATTTTCTGTTTCACACATTAGACTATATTACTTAAAATATTTAATTGTTATTTAATAGACAATTAAGACAATATAAGCTTCCTGATATCACCTATCTGTTAAAGTGTCAGACCAGGATTTGAAGTTTTAATCAGGGTTTATTTTGTACTTAAAATTGAACATATCAAAGTGATCATAGATAATTGCTCTAATCCGTTTTGTTTTATTAAACTACTAAAATCAAAATCCCTTAAAAATACATAGCTATGCTTTTTACCTGTCATTATTGAGTCACCTTGTACTTTTCTAGGGCATCTTATAGCAAAAATGTAATACAGATATTAAAGAAAGTGAAGATACTGAACAAAGCTAAAAAGATCAAATTTGTCAGAATATGCCACAATCATACAAAGTGATTCATTTTCTGATTTTCTTTTTACTGCAAATATAGCTGCAATGTCAATTTTTCTATAGTACTTGGAGGGACTTATAAGTTATTCTTGATGTCAATACTTTACCTCCCACATAGTTTCCATTCTTTTAGAAATAAAATTAGAGCCAGCAGAAGAAAGTGATTCAAAGTTTCTCAAATTTGTGCTATGTGAAAATTTATTCTCTAACTTATATCTTGCTTCTCTTGCCAAGACTCTGGACTTTTTGCTGACTCCTTGGAATTTATATTCTTTTCTCCTACTTTTTCTTAGATAGAAGGTAGATGGATGTCTACATTCAACAGTAAATCAGTTGCTCCATGCACAAAGAACATTTGCTGTAGTAAATATTTTTCCTTGATTCCTCAGAGAAGACTGAATCAAGAACTAGTTAGGCTTATGAAAAGACACAAACTAGATGTTATTGGAATGCTTTATGTTGATCGAAAAATAGGAGGGAACTAATGTTTCTTAGTGAGTCAGTGGGACAAATATGATTGGTAGGAGGCCTGTACGTATAAGATGACTACTGATTTTCAAGCTGCAAAGAGAATAAAAAGGCAAAAGCCACTAAAAAGAATATCTCAACATTTTTTTGTGCTAAGAGTTAGTTTCTTTATAGAGTTATGGGATTTATTCACAAATCCTAGCTTGAAATGCATAAATATATGTCATTATTATAAATTTATGAAGAAACACAGAAATGTGGCTTTTGAACTGTGTCACCATTATGGTAGTATTAGAAACACTTTTAGATTTTATGTTTTTTTTTTTTTAAGATTTACTTATTTATGCATACAAAAGCCAAAGGTGTGTTTGGGTGCGGGGTGGGGGGGAGGAGGGCAGGGATGAGAGGATTCATCAGAGAGAGAGTGGGGAGCAGAACAGGCAGACTGACAGAAGCACACTGCTGAGGGGAGCAGTAGGCGAATTAGGAGAGGTCTGCTGTGCCATGTGGGAAGCTCCCTAGCCAGGGATTGAATTTGCACTGCAGTGACTGCCAATAGCTTTACAGTGCTGAGACTTAACCCCTTGTGCCTTCAGGGAAGCCCCAAGAACTTATGTTTTGGATTAAGGAGGTTAGGTGTTTAAATAAATGGAATAATTCAGAGAAGAAAGGCTTTATTCACGTGATGTGAATTCAAAAGTACCAGGAGAGCAGGTGGTTTCCAAAGACGAGGGTCAGGATTTTTATAGACTAAGGGAACGTTATATACTTATGCCAGTCATTTGGGTTTAGCTCATTTTTAAATTTACCCCAAAAATGTGGTGGACCAATTTTGTTTTCATGCTTCTTTCTAAAGTCCCAATATACATGAGAAAGATATTTTCCAAGAATTATTTTTGCACACTTTGCATTTAATCAGCAAGTCACGGTGAGAAAGACAGAATAAAAGGAGAAAAGGGGAGACAAATGTAGAAATCAAGGGGGGAACTTGACCTATGTTTTCTTTAATTTTATTGCAAATATAAGTTAGTGTCTACCTTCCCTTAATTCTTGTGGTCATGTGAGCACACGCGTGTGTAACCTCTGGAGCTGAGCTAATTTAAACTACAGAAAATGGCTTTTGTTTCAAAGATTGGGAGGAATGACTCAGACTCAATAGAAATTTTCTTCATTTATGTTAGGTTGGAGTCTACAGAAATAGATTCTGAGATAATAATTTCTGTGAAAGTGATCACAAAAATGGTTCACAGGACAAAAACAAGACAGATAAGAACTGGGAGCCAGAATGTAAAGAGGTCCAATTTGTGGTATCTAACAAAGACTCAGAGAGAGAAAATTTGGTTCCATTTGATAGGACAGTCAGAATTACACTTTGACCAGGACAAACTGAAGTTTATATCTCTTAACAGTTTGCTCACTGGTCAAGTGTTAACTCTGTGAATGCAAATATCTAGACACTTCTCATAGTACCTGCAGGCAAAGTGGTTTGGGCAGCTTAAGATCTAGGATGAAAAAGACTTGGATGTGGGGAGTGAAAGCAAGCTGGGAGACAGTGAACACATAAATAATAAATGAGACTATGTGACTTTCCAAATTTTATACAAATATGACAAAAAGTCCACAAGAAAAATGATAGAAATTATATTATTATTTTTTTTTAAAAAGATTTATTTATATGTATTTATACATACAAGAATTGGGGTCTGGGCCAGAGGAGCAAGGGGGGTGGGAATGAGAAGATTCCCCAGAGACAGAGTGGGGAACAGAACAGGCAGATCTACTGAAATACACTGTTGAGTGGAGCAGCGGGCGAGTCAGGAGAGGTTTGCTGCGCCATGTGGGTCAGCTCCCTGGTTGGGGATTGAACTCTTGCTGCAGTGGCTGTATATAGCTTGCTGGCACTGAGACTTTAACCCCTACACCACCAGGGAGGTCCATATTATCAGGTTTCTTACTGGAAAAACTGAATTAGAGAATGAAGCATGACAACCTGTCTAATCTTCCATGACATAAAACTCAGGATTCATGATAGAATCTATCAATCAGTTACATGTGAGATAGAGAAACCAAGAACAAGAGCTAGAGGGGGATCAGAAGGGAGAGATAAAGGAAAGAGAGAGGTGAGGGCAGGTTCTGTTTGTGTAGCACTCACTGGTAATTTGGAACAAACTTAGTAAGGCATTTTTCTCTTAAGTAAAGAAACAGATTGAGTGTATTCCCCAGAAACTTTGAGAGAATAGAAATGGTAAAACTTCCCTTACCTCATGACCAAACTGCAATCTATGATTATTTTCATTCTACTGGTGAGAAAATTGAGGTGCACAGAGATAAGTTTTCAGTGATAAGTGCTAGAACCTAAATTTAGACTAAGAATTTGGTTACGGAGTCACCAGTACTCATTCTATGCTCTATTACCTTGATGATGTCACCAGAAGGAACGGATTTAAAAACTCCCTGCCACTAAGGAGCCACCTTGGATCACTTTGACAAAAAGGGATATATTCATCTACCATGTTGCAATACTGTGTGGAAAACATTTGATTCTGTGAATGGAGAGGAAACCATTTCAATGGCTCTTAATAATTTGCTGTGCTGGTTCACAGCAAGACAGAACAGAAGGCCCAGAAATTTCTCCTATAACTCGGCTCCCACACATGCATAGCCTCCCTGATTATCAGCAACCCACCAAAAGAGTGGTCAGTTGTGACAATAAATGAATCAACATTCACACATCAAAAGTCCATGGTTTACCTTACATAGTAGTCCTGTAGTTGTGCATTTCATAGCTTCAGACAGATGTATAATGACATGTATCCACTGCTATAGTCTCATACTCAGTAGCTTTACTGCCCTGAAAATCTATGCTCTGCCTATTTATCTATCCATCTACCTTAATCTTTGGCAATCACTAATCTTTTTAGTGTCTCCATTGTTTTTCCCTTTCCAAAATGCCATATAGTTCAAATCATACCTCATTAACTTCTTTCACTTAGCAATACTCATTTAAGTTTTCTCCCTGACTTTTCATGGCTTGATAGCTCACATTTTTAAAGAGTTGAACAGAATGCCATGGTTTGGATGTACCACCGTTTCCATTCACCAACTGAAAGAAATCTTAGTTGTTTACAAATTTTGGTGATTATGAATAAAGCTGCTCTAAATGTCTGTGTGCAGGTTTTTACACACATATAAATTTTGATTCCACTGAGTAAACACCAAAGAGTGTAAATGTTGCACTACGAGGTGAAAGTATGCTTAGTTTTTAAGAAACTGCCAAACCATCTTCCATAGAGAAGATATCAATTTGCATTTCAACCATCAATTAATAAGTCTTCTTTTTACTTCTGTCTTCACCAGTTTCTGGATTTGGGCCCTACTCACAAGTGTGTAGTGGTATCTTGTTTGCTTATTTGCAACCTGTTTTGGTGAGGTTTCTATTAAGGCCTTTGATCCATTTTTCAATTGGGTTGCTATGTTTTGTTATTATGGAGATTAAATTTTTTAGTTATCTTGGAAAATAGTGCTTGTCAGATAGGCTTTTTTTCTTTTGCAAATAATTTCTCCTAACCTCTGATTTGTATTTTCATTAATTTAGCAGTTTCTTTCACAGAGGGGAACTTTTAATTTCAATGGAACTCAGTTTGTCCATCAATTCTTCAATGAATCGTGTCTCTAGTGTCATATCTAAAAAGTCATTTGCAAATCCAAGGTCATCTAGATTTGTCCTATGTTTTAATAAGTCTTGGATTTGAGTAATATCAGTTTTTCAACTTTGTACTCTTCAATTTTGTACCAGAACTTTCCATCACTTTTCTCTTACCTGGGCTCGCTAATGGATCTTGACCTGTTTGATTCTGGGTCTGATACATCATCCTTTGGTGATCAGAGGGCCCTGATATTCCGCAAAGGTAGCCTAAGGATGTTACTCAGCAGGGTGAGGGGCACCCAACACCCTCAATGCTGCTTGCCTTAACTGGGTTCTGTCTTCTGCCTCATAAAGACAAAACACACTCTAGCATGTAAGACCTTCAATAGAAAATATTTTTAATACAATTAGTGTGCAATAGAGAGAAGAAAAACAGAAAGTATATAGTTTCCAAATCTAGCACCCAAAGTTACCCATCTCCTTCTGGGTAAATTCCCAGCCAAACAGGGTTGACCCAAAGCAGGACCACTGAAGCCCCAAAGTTTGCCAAAAGCCTAATGCACCTTCTGGTGGGGACCCATAAGAAAGGTGCAGAAGAGGACAGGCAAGTCTGGAAGGAAAAGAGCAAAATCAAAATCAAGATACTTGAAAGAGATTTGGGTGAGAGACCTGTGGGGAAACTGACAATGGCAGCCTTTGTCTCCTTCCATGTCCCCCACTAGGACATAGATCTTATGATGAAATCACCTCAAGTTTGAGTACTGTGATTTACTTATTAACCCTATCACTTTGAGTAGTACACTGAAAAAAATTAAGTCTATATCCTGATATGTAGCATAAGGAATGTCATAGTGGTTTTTCAGGTCTGTTAAATGTCCCTGGTGCAAGCCCAAGGTCAAGAAGTAAACATGGCTTCTTCAGTTGTTTCTCTGCTCCATGTGCCTCCTCTAGTCTCCTTGTTTTTTTGTTTGTTTGTTTTTTCTTTAAGACTCATTCAGCTTCTCCTTGAAGGTCAACTCCACACTTTTTTTGGTTGGGGCAGGAAACCTGGAACCTCCCCTTTCTACAGATATACACTCTTACAAAAACATGATGTTTTAACAATTTTAGAGCAAGCAAATAGTTTAACAATGTAGGTGGTTCCTGAAGCCTCCTAGCTAATGATATCTGGGTTCCTTGAAACCCTGGGTTGATGACATGGATTAGCTTGGATTCCATAAATAAAGCACCTATGTCCCAACCTTTCTTAACCTCACTGTTACTGAAAGTATATTACAGAATCTAATAGCACATAATTATTATTTTTATTATAGTATAATAAAAAGTGTTTACTTATTCTAATCAATTACTTAGAACAACAAACTTACATTAGATATCTTCTTTGTGCCGTATAATACTGTATACATTATATTCATTTAACAGACCTGAAAAATAATTATTATGTCCCTTATGCTACATATCAGGAAATAGATTTAATTTTTTTCAGTATATTACTCAAAGTGATAGGGTTAATAAGTACAATACACAGAACTCAAACTCAAGTTGATTTCATCCTAATATCCATGAATTTTTACAATATACAAAATAAGTTATTATCATTTTACCACCAAGCTGATATTACTTTACTTAAAAAAGATTTGAGTTTTGGGCCTCCCAGGTGGCGCAGCAGTTAGGCGCTGCACTTTGGAGCTGTGGGCAGCAGTACACCCTGCCGGAGAGATTCCCACATGGCGCAGTAGACCTCTCCTGCCTTGCCTGCTGTTCCCCTCAGCAGTGTGTTTCCGTCGATCTGCCTGTTCTGCTCCCCACTCTGTCTCTGGTGAACCCTCTCACTGCCCCACACCTCTGGTCTGTACCCCAGCTCGTATGCCTAAATAAATAAATCTTTAAAAAAAAAGATTTGGGCTTATTTTCATTTTATTATGTTTTAGTATTCCCTTTACAGTATTGTACTTTCATATTTTAGATATGCTAGAATTGCAAACTTTTCCTTAACCTTGGGAAGAAGGTATAATGTAAAATAACAGGAAACACTAGCCTTGAAACATTGTGTTAGGATGATTTTATCATATTTAGAAGCATTGTTGGAGTGATATCATACATGCAAATAAAGTAGTGCATAAATAAAGGAATTTAGCTATAGAATATTTAAATTATGTCAGCCAGAAGCTACAAATTTTTCTTTAAAGGATGAATTGCAAAGAAATCTACTGGAAGCCAAAACATTCCCTTCAAAAGAAGTCTTTTAGACACAGAATACCTCTGCTTTTTCACCCATACATTTTGTATGACAAACTACTCAATGTCATTCAGTGCTTGGAAAGGTATTTTATGATCAAGTGATGATTACTTTAGGGTGATGAGATTTGAAAGGTATGCAAATGTGCTCTTTGATGGAAGAGCCATTTACCTATGAAAAACAACATTGCTAGAAAAGTGATACATTTAGAAGTAAATGGCAAACCAAGTGAGACTCACAGTATTTGGCTGGTTCTTAATCAGCAACATATCCAGAAGCATTTAGTGCCAGGATCAGAAAATGTTAATGTAGTTAAGCCCTGGAAAAGGCCATAATTTTTCAATTTTAGCGAAGGGTTAAATTGAGTCCACAATACACGTATTTAGACACATAGGGACAGTTGTCTCAGTACATACTTTTGATCACTTTTCATTATTCCTTCACTAGCTTCCATTCAAGAAAGATATTTGTTTTTTAACATTTGCTGCAGCTGTTTTTGCTCATTTGTTTGTATGCCGTCCTTTATCACAAACTAGATTTTATTATTTAATTTTACATGTAGTTTGCATGAATATTGTTATCCTAGGGAGTCATCTTTCTATGTATTAGCAACTAAAGTCATTTAGTTTATATACCGGGATAAATTCTGCTATTTTGATCCATTGTCAATTTGAGAGAAATGGAGGTATTTTTATTCTTCATCTTTTTTTTTAAATAGTGTTGTCACTGTAATCACTGCCTAAATACTACCATCACCAATTAACGGTGTTTGTTAGATTGGAAGTTTAAAGATTTTTCTTCCTTCAACAAATCCTTCTTTCTTCCTTATTTTTTTTTAAATCGAAGAGATAAAATGGGCATATAACAGGAATAACATACTAGAGATAACCACAGTGTTAATAACTATTCACATAAAAATTCTACTGTGAGGGCTACTTATGAAATCCTCACTAAAGGAACCATGCCTCACACTTTGATATCCACAATAATAAACTATAAATTGATGGTGATCTTATGGAACCATATTATGTGATGCCTCAAAGCATTACGTTCCTTTTCATTTGTTCAGTAAGAAAAATGACTCCAAATCAAGTGAGGTATATCAGAGTACTTTGTGGTTTGTCAGCTCTCACCTATGCAGCCAAAAATGCAAACATCAAACAAAACAATAAAATACAAGAATGAGGAATTTTTTTTTAACTAAAAGCTGAAAGTCTCTATCATGTCTTATTTTTTATGTACTGTTATAGAACCACATCTAAGAGACCAGGTATGCTATTCCCACCCATTAATAAGCAAATCAAGTTTGATAGGGTAAGAAAACATAGTTCAATGGCAAGAATATCAGGCCTGTAGTTAGATACTATGTGAAAACAGTGGAATAATTATTTAACATCCAGAAACCTCTGTAACTTAATATTTACAATTAGAATCAGGGCCTCCCTGGTGACATGTGGTTAGGTCTTAGCACTACCATGCTATCATCACTGTGCCTGAGTTCAATCCCCAGACATGGAGCTAACCCTCATATGACACAGCAGACTTCTCCCTCACCCACTGCTTCACTTGGCAGTGCATTTCAGTAGATCCGCCTGTCCTGCTCCCCACTGTCTCTGGTGATTTCCCTCACCCCCCTGTACCTCTGGCCTACACCTCAGTTCTTGTATGCATAAATAAATAAGTAAAAATAAAATAAAAATATATTTAGAATCACTAAAACTAGCACCCAAGGTTTCTTTAAGAATTAAATAGGGAGGCCCCTAAGTCAGTCTAGTTTTAACCTCTATTTTCAAACATTTGTATGACGGGGAAATAGAATTTAGTGATTAAGGGCCTCCCTGGTGGCGCAGCGGTTAAGCGCTTCGCTGTGGAGTTGTCGGTAGCAGCGACATGAGTTCGATGCCCAGCCAGTGAGTTTCCCACATGGTGCGGCAGACCTCTCCTGCCTTGTCCACTGCTCCCCTCAGCAGCGTATTTCCGTCGCTCTGCCTGTTCTGCTCCCCACTCTGTTTCTGGTGAACCCACTCGCCGGCCCACGCCTCTGGCCTGCACCCCAGCTTGTATGCATGAATAAATAAATCTTTAAAAAAAAAACGAATTTAGTGATCAGTTTGCAAGTTTTTAACTTCAACAGTAGTGAAACTCCTTTTCAGTTCAAGTACCTTCCCCTATCTAGAAGAAGAAATAATATAATGATGACATGCAGAGAGAGTGTTATTTTGAGATGAAAAAAAAAAAACACTCCTCAAAATTACACCTATATGATCACCTGAGAGGAGCATATTCTAGAATTGTGTATGCTTATTTTTTGTCATTAAATTCTAAATGGGCAGAAAGACACTACTGTGTTGTTAAAAGAGTTCCTGTTTTGAAATCAAATTTGCATGAGGTCTATCCTGTCTTCCCTGCTTAATAGTGATACAATTTTCTTCATGCTTCCCAACAGTTCTGAGCCTAATTCTCATATTCTATTGCATGTTAATGGTACCTGCTCACACGGAGGATAACACATCTATGCAAAATATATTTTCTAAGAACTGCTTCTGTTTTGGAGATACAAATCTTCCAGACTTCTGGTGACTTGCCCAAGGAACAGCAAAGTTGAAAGTGCTGAATACAGTGGATAATAACTTTGCACATCTTCGAAGATAATTGTGTATTGTGGGTGCACCTGTATGTAGGATGCAATAGACTGAAGAGAATGCTGCCTGGACCATGTGCTTTTTTTTTGCTTTTTGTTTAAAAGTCTTATTGTATTTAAAGACATACAAGTAATCTGCATTAACAATGACATAAAATTACAAATGAGAAAATAAAATTATCCAAGACCCACCATAAGAGAAATAGTTTACATTTCAGTGATGGCCTTTCTTAAAAGCATGGGATGGACTGTTATTTCTATCTCTATTTATGAATAGCTATACATGTGGCATTGTAAACACATTTCACTCTACTATAGGCTATAGACAAAATTCCATGACTCCATGTTAGAAAATAAACAGTCATAAGATTATTTTAAACGGTTGCATTGTTCTATTTTGTATGAATTCACTTTCAGACATTTAATCAATACTCTGTAAGTTATCATAAAATGAAGCTCAGAGAAGTAATCGGTGGTCACACAGCTGATGATTATGTCAAGTCCCTCAGCCCCCACAGAATATCGGTTTGCTTTTTGCTTTTCCAATTATTTGCATGCATGTCATTGACCAAAACAAATCACTGTAGGTTCTAAAAACAAGGTTAATGTCATGGGTTAAATAGCCTGTTCCTTTTTGCCTTCTCACTCATTAAATAGAAGGTTTGTGCCAATACATTTTTAGTTCCCCGTGCTTAGAATGAGAAGACATTACATAAAGACCCCTGGTTTTACATAATTTTGAAGTTAACATGGAAAATTCCACCATAAAAATGTCCTCAGCTGCATTAGTAGAAGTATTAGCCTTAGGCTAAGTTTGCACCAAACTAAAATGAGCAGTTAGAACAATAAAACAAGGCTCACCAGTTGCCTGGCATTGTGTAGACCCAGTCATAAAGTGCATGTTATGATGTAACACCCACTGGGCCTAATTATTCCCTTTTATGTACAGAGGAACACAAGCTGTGCAACCTTTGGGATTATTGACTACTCACAAAACCTTCCATTCCTCTCTCCTCCTACTCTCTGCCCACAATAGGAATTCTCCCACCAAGCCTTCATTTTGCTAGGAGAGAGAATAGAATCTTTGGTAATTGATAGTCTGGGTTCTGGCATGGAGTGGTGCAAAAGCCTGCAATTGCCACTCCTTTACTCAAACATATTTAATGGATTCCCATTGCCTATGGATAAAATCTTTAACATGGCCCCAGGCTTTCAGAGATACAGCCTGACTTGCTTTCACAGCCTTGTATTCATCGCAGCTTTTCTATGACTGTTGCATTTGCTCAAAGCAAGTCTCTCTATTCATTGTTCCCTAGAAGCAAACCTTACCTCCTCCCCTTCCTTAATATTGTTCCATCTCCCCAAAACGCCTTCATTCCACTTTACCCATGTGAATTGATTCCTTGATTGTGAATACAGTCAAGTTCAAATACCATCTTCCCAACTACCTTGGGCATTTATTTATTAGTAATGCTAATTCATTCCTAAATGCATCTTTCTATGGTCAATTTTGGTTTTTGACCCCATACTATTTTTCTCTGCTGGTGAGATGACTGTCGTTTACTCTGTCTCTTGCTGCCTGCATACTGACATACCTTCTTAGAGGTGTTGTGCTATGCTATAGTGGTTGATTAATTTTTCTTGGACCAGAGAGCTTACCACTTTATGAGAAAACCTTTCATAATACAGTGAATTAGAGGAAAGTCTTTCTTAGGCATTCAGAGAGAACCAGCATTATTTCATCACTGCTGAAAAATCTGATTTATAATAGGTCTGTGTCAGCCTCTCTGAGACCACTGAATTCCAATTAGCACCTGTAAATAGAGGTAATTCCTATCACATTCATACAGTCTTAGATAATGTGTTTGGTAACAACAGAGGACACCATTCCTTCAAAAGATCTTTCAAAGCCCTTTTTACCAAAGAGGACTAGGAAAGAACCTGGACAGCTTAGTATGAAAGTAAAATGTTGAACTTTTAAACAGTCATGCTGGTTTAATACCAGGAATATTTAAAGAGGCCTTTAGCTATTTTGCTGTTCTCATATTATAGGCAAATAGTCAGTTTATCTTCTGCCGTGCTGCTTTAGGGTCTTCTAAGCCAATCTCAATAGGTAAATATCAATTGTTCAGCCATAAAAGTCCATAAAAACCAGAGTTCCAGAAAGAGCATTATGTTTTGCATACAGTAATGTGTTTGTAAGTGTTTTATAAGCTCTGTGCAACAAAAATGGAAGTGTGAATACCAACAATATGATATTTCAGTTACTCTCTGGGGCACTTTATAATATTAGCAATATGTTTCAATCAACCTCACTACATTTATTTAGGAACGTTATGTGGTTTTCTTTTTCAATTTGAAGCTAATACATTGTTAAAAAAAAAAAAAAACCTCCGATAAATATGTGACATCAATCTTTTGTATACCAACTGATGTCTACCACAGCACAACCTGAGACAACACTTCAGAGTGGCTTGAAAGCCAAGGCATGGATTTAGAGGGATACTAGTTCTCATTATCATTTTCCAACAATCTAAACAATTCTATAAGTTATAAATTAAAGCACTGTATATCGTAAACTTGATCTCAAATCTGTTTATCTTGTTCATTACCCCTCAATTACAACTGTTCAAAACTAGACCCTGGAGGTGAAGAAACAAGTTTAAATAAATCCAGTTGTAATTTTCTCAAAATATTACTTCTCACCCAAATGGATATATATTTCACCCTTTTGCTAAAGGAAGAAAAATTATTCTGCTTTTCCTTTATTAATAGATTATCAATCTGGAATCCATAACAAATATAAGATATTCAATAACCTAAGGATCAGCACCTCTATGATATTTATTTTACATCAAGCTTTTTGAACAGCTCCAGACTTGGTTAATCTATGCATATATCATCCCTCTGATGTAAATGACGACAGAGTTAGTTTATACAGAGGCCTGGGTCCCTTTGATTTTTCTGTAAGCCTTCCCTGAGCTTCTGTATGCTTTTGTTAATAATCTGTGCCCATGATTAAAGATAATTCCAGCTACTTCACCCTGCGAGCATAAAGAGTTTATATCCTGTTGGTTCAGAATTTAGTCCATGAAACAAAGATTGACAGGTTTAGGTAGGACAGCTTAGTTCCTTGGCTCAAGGCATGGAAAATCATGAAGCAAATCTTGTAGAATTTGCTTCAAGCAAATTCTGATTCTGCACGAATCTTTACAAAAATTTCCAATGAAATCAAGTCTAAATGTTCTTTCAAGGTGCTTTATGTTATATTATGTCCTTGTTTGGCTTCTTTTCCTTCCTTGTCCTGGTACTTTTTCACCAGGACAATCTTTGGATTCTTCTTAATAAATCACTTGAATCAAACACTTACTTCAAATTTTATTTCTGGGAAACTTGGACTGAAATAATTTTTTTACATGTAGATCTTTTGTTTATTATGTACAATTACAGGTCTACCAGTAAAAATTCTTAGAAAAGTAGTTTCTTATTTTAGTGGTGTTTTCTTTGCAATAATCATCTTTAGAGTTCCTCCTGGAAAGAGCATGGGCTTATGAGTCAAAACATGGTTCAAAGTCAACCTGGTCTGCTGACTAGCTGTGCAACGCTGGGAAAGTTAATTAGTACTTGTTCCTTAAACCTCATTGGAATAAATCCCTGGAGGGAATATTGAACATTAAATGAATATGACTAGCCTAGTGCTTTTTTCATAGAAATTCTCATTATCAAATAGTTTTCTTTTTCCCAGCCACCCCTTTACTTCTTTGAAAGTGTTTAATCTACATAAGGCATGGCATATTCAATTCCACAGCAGTAGGAAAAATAGTTAATTTATTCCAAGTAGGTTTCACCATGTCATCCTGACTGCCAATCTTTCAAGGAAAAATAGGGGATGTTAAGAGGGTAGGACACAGAAAGGCAGAGTTTAGATTCATTTAGATTCTGAATATGTAATGATGGACAAAGTGTCCTCCCTCCAATCTAGAAAGCCAGTGCTATTTTCTATCACTTTCTTTCCAACTATGGAAGTATCATCCATTTAATCAGAAATGCCTTTAAGGAAGTAAAGTTTATAAAACTCCCAATTAGGGGTAAAGTATAGCTTTAAACATTCACAGAGGATATTAAGTCACTTGATACTTTATTTATTATGAAGACATTAAGCTGCTTAATGATTTTGTTCACAGAGTAGGAGCACATAGTTTCTGTTGCATTCAATTCATAATTTTGTGCCAAACTAACATTTATGATCTCTTCCTTGTTCCTAACAGAAATCCAGTTGTGTTTAGGTATCTAACATTTCCTTGGCAGTCCCTGGGATGCCAGAGAATATAACTTGATCTTGCAAAAATTTATACGCAAAACCTTATTAAATAAGGTCAGAGGGCTAGAAAAGAGCTCCAACATACGCACAATCAACAAATTACAGGACCCAACATGCCTTGTATCACCCAGCAGAGAGAAGACAGAGAAACATGTGCTGCTTTTCCCAGAGACAGTCCCTTCTAAAAGCTATATAAGGGTGTGCTGGTTTTTGTTCTAGAGAAGCTGCACCTTCTAATTTGCACTTTTTTTGTTTTTATTTCCATATAAAACAATTTTTTGTTGATGTAATAACTTGTTGCATTTTGTTTAGGGTCCAATAAGTTCCATTGTTATGAGGGTTTCTGGAGAATCTAAAGATAAACTTAGTTTTATCAATAAAAATATAAATATGGGTCTAACTTGGTCAAATAAATTTTGAACAAAGTATTTCTGGGTCATTTGAAAAATATCATTTTTGAATTTTAAGAGAGCAAATTTGGGTGTTAATATATTTATGAAGAGGAATGAATCTTTACCATCAAATAATATACAGTATTTTAACTCAACATAATTTCCACTAAGCATTGTACAATGAATCAAAAAGATAAGCAACCAAACATACAAAAAAGGGAAGAAGTTTTTTCTCTCTCCCTTAGCCCTATATGTGAGTTTTTCAACTGTTGTAACCATTTCATAAACAGAATAAAGAAGAAGTTCTAAAGGAAGAAGGACAAGCCAAGAGAATTGCAGGGAAATAGAATTAGAAGAACTCATTTTCAAAGAGAGTCATTCCTCTGAACTACTATCTATATGGCCTTCTAAATTTCCATGTTTTCAAAAATCAATTTGAGTGGGTCTATTGTATCTTAGGACGTTGGTAGCAAATTGAAATAGACTTGGTGAAAAAAAATGCGGAAATTTACTCTTACGGTTCTGGAGGCCAGAAGACAGAAACTAAGGTATTGGCAAAGCAGATCCTTCTAGAGGCTCTATGGGAGAATTCATTCCATTCCTATCTCTTGTAGGCTGGCTCTTTAACTCAGCCTTTTCATGGTTCCTTTGTATATCCCCACGTATCACATCCCTGTTCTCTTTCACATAAGGCAAGAGTCACTGAATTGAGGGCCCACCATAAATCCAGAATTTTAACTCTAGAACTTTTATTTAAATCTGCAAAGACACTATTTTCAAATAAAGATAGAGTCACATTGATAGGGTGCAGTCCTTAAAACTTAAACATATCTTTTCAGAAAAACATAACAACACACTACAGTTAAATTTTTGGTTCTCAGATATAACCATTCTCATTGACACAAATTTCAAGTGATTTTAATGAAATTATCTTCTTACTCTGTGACACAATTATAGTATCCTAGTCTTATAAGATACTTGAATCATACAATTTAAATTTTGAACTAACTTTAGAGCTCATGTCATTGACTTGTCCTTTCAATAAAAATTCTCTTTAGGAAGTTCTTAAACAATGGCTGTCTGATACTGCTTTCAGTTACTCTAAGATGTATATTCTTTTCGCATACATTATTTTTAGAAATGTTTTACTTTTTGAAATTTTCTATGACCAAAAATTATATCTTAGATATCCCAAATTGTTTAGCTTGCATATATAAAAGAGGTTTTGAGATCCCCATTGGAGACATAAGAATATACGGTGTTAACAGTACTCTTTGAAAGACTAAGCTAGATAAGCAAATGAAAAAGAAAAATATTTGCTTTGGGCTCACAGCAAAATTTCTGCATGGTTTACTCTATGTGAGTTTACTATAAATATGATAAATATTTGTTACTATTCTATATAGGGTGGTTAAAATAAAGTTTGTGGACTTTAAAAGCAAATAAAGCTTTAATGTTCATTACTGTATAAATGGGACAAAATAAAATAAGAACATACACAGGGCATCTGCAAATAAGACAGACAGAATAAATGCCATGGATTTGAAATGGTGTTTCTGATTTTAGGATGTTTTACATGTTTGTTTGATAAACATCTAATGATATCAATTCATATTTTCTGCTATTCTCCTCCAAAACTATCAGAAAAACAATTTGTGATGCTCTTAAAGGAAATGAAGTCAGAATTTTCAGGGGCAATAATATAGTTAAGCTTCTGAAAGTATCTTTAAAGTAATTTGAACCAAGTCTCAGGATAGAACAACATTGATTCCTGTGACCCTCATCATATAGACACGAATAAAGCTCTTACAAAGCAAAGATCAGCTTGCACACCCAACCATATGCCATGTCATCCCCAAGATTGAAATTGTCTCAAAACAGATGAGAAGTGGAATGAGTAAAATAAATAAAAATAAATATGCTACAAAATTTTTATATTGTGGATCTTTCATTCCTTAATGAAATTTTCATTCCTTAATGAAAGATCCACAATATAGGTTCAATTCTGCCTTCATCTTTTTAAGTCAATTATCAAATGGCCAACTTCATTAATTTTTCCATTATAAAATAAGGTTGATATTTATTTTGAAAAACACTGAATTCTCTCCACGTACCTATCAAAATGTCCAAAATTCCAAACACTGGCAGTACCAAATTTTGACAAGGATGTGAAACAAGAACTCTCATTACTCTTTGGAAACCAAAGTAAAACAGGATCTTTGGAAGATAGTTTTTATAAAATTAAATATACTCTTAACATATAAGGTAGCAAACACACATTTTGGTATTTACTCAAATGAGTCAAAAACATATATCTGCACAAAAACTTACACAGATATTTATAGCAGCTGTATTTATAATCGTCAAAAATTTCAAACAACAAACAACCAAATGGCCATCAGTAAGTGAAAGGATAAGCAGACTGTACTACATCCAGTCAATGGAATATTATTTAGCAATATAAAATGATATGGCAGTCTGAAAGTTATAAAGGTATGGAAATTTAAATGTATGTTACTAAGTGAAAGAAGATAATCTGAAAAGCCTACATACAATATGAATTCTAACTTATGACATTCTGGAAAAGGCAAAACTATGGAGACAGTAAAAAGATCAGTGGTTGCTGCGATTAAAGTGGAGGAGATAAATAAATTAGAATACAAATGATTTTCAAGACAGTGAAAATACTTTGTATAATACTGTAATAGTGGACACATGTCTTTATACATGTGTCTGATATAAATCATTCATACATTAGTCCTGGAACTGTGACATTATAGACTAGCTCTATTCTCAATTGTGTGTGAACATAACATGTGTCTAACAAATCATCCCTTTTGCCTTAGCTGAATAAAAAAAAAATACTGTGTATGGTAAATATAATATACATTGGTTAAAATCTACTGAATGTACAAGAAAAACCAAGTTGTACTTTAATAATGCAAACTATGGAATTTGGTTGATAATGATGTAACAGTATAGGTTCACCAATTGTAAACAATATACCACTCTGGGAGAAGTTGGGTATGGGTATTGGAGGGAGGATTTTGAGGATACAGAGAATATGTAGAAGCTCTCTGTGCTTCCTGCTAAATTTTGCTGTGAATCTAAAATTGTTCTAACGTACAAAGTTTATTAAAAAGAAAATACTAGAATCTATCAATAAACTTTACAAACAATTTTGTAGACAGTTGTCAAAAACATTTTGCTATATTTCATTCCAGCCTTTTTTTGTTCATATAGCACTGTCTTGTTTAATTAATATAATACTATGAATAAATAGTATTAAATATTGTGATAATAGTTTTCAATTGCTAATTCTGCAAATATTTATCATCTATTAAAGCAGTCTGCTCACATGCATTCCTCCACAATGCCCATGGTTTCTTGTATCCTCTGACTTACAACTCTAATGTGCCTACTTCCCATTAGCAGAGCCAACCTCGGAATTAAATGGATAAAGGAATTTGCTAAAATGTAGTTCCTAACTGCTCTCCCCACATATAATAGCTTTTTCCTTTGGTAATTTGTTATTCCCTTGATGTTATTCTAAAAAGATAATGCCCCAAGAGTATCTTCTTTAAGATTATTACTTTAAAGCAGTATGGGACATATGTTTTAATTCTATATCTTCAGCTTCTTTAGCAGCCACATTTTAAAATTTTAAGACTGAAATATTCTGAAAGGAACTCTCAAAATAATTTCCCAGTAGTTTACAATCATGTCATTATTGTACTTTTGGCTTTGTAAGTTTCAGCAGGGCTTTAAGATAACCACACACCCCTTCTCACCCTGCCCTCCTTTAGACATTTAAACAGAGAAAAATGACACAGACAACAGTAATCAACTCAGCTGGAAAAATAACAATATGTACTCTAGAGTGCATGAGTCATCTTGGAAATTTAGGATTCCTTATATGAACACAATTCAGAGGGATTGCTTTATGCCAGCTCCAACTTACTCAGAAAAAGGGCAAAAAGGCATTTTGTAAAACTTTTAAATCAAATTGAAATTACTTTAGTTTTTCTTTCTTTTACTCATATTAGTTTTCAAGATCCTTCAATGACTCTTTGTGTAATACTCAAACCTTTGTCAAAATATACCAGTAATTGAATTAAAAAAAATAAGAACTAAAAATGCATCTTACCTTAAGAATGTTGTAAAAGTATGTGCTTTTAAAGAAGGAAAATTACTTCACTTCATAAAGCAACTTTTTTTGTCCAGACTGAAAGCATGGGAAGCAGGGCAGGAGTGTGTGTGAGTGTGTGTGAGTGAGAGAGAGAGAGAGAGAGAGAGAGAGAGAGAGAGAGTGTGTGTGTGTGTGTGTGTGTGTGTGTAAAATAGGGAGAGATATTTTTGCCCTGCCCTGTGATCTACCTAGTACATCATGTCAGAGGAGAAGTAAGAGGAGATAGCCCTCGGCCTAACTAATGAGGAAATCAGACAACAGAATCAACAGAATCTCAGCAAAGAATGTGCTGTTAGCTACAGTCAATGATTCCAAGAATTACTGTTATGAGTGGTATAAAAAACCAGAACTCAGTAAAATCCTTGAGATGAGTAAAGGGCTCAATGATCAGGCCTGGGATTAAGGCCAAGGCTGCCAGGTCACCAAGTCATCTGATGGGGCATCTCAGAAGCTGGTATCTGCCACCACAGGACAGTGGCTGGCTCACCTAATCCTTTTCCATGTAAGTCAAGATGTTTTCTAACCATGCATGGGGATGACTGGAAAGTAAGCAAAGTCACTGCAAAATAAGGAAGTCATAAATTTTGTTTTCAACGGTTAATGGAATGTGCATTTTCTCTGGAAAATAGCCTCAGAACAGTTTATTAAGTAGTATAGAACTGTAGAAGAACTGTAGAGAGTGCCAGAAAAATCAGCTTTTATCAATAGGTAAGAAAAGTGACCTTTCACACTGGACAATTTTAAGCTATAAACACTTCAACAGACCTTCTTATATGCCCCAAGCTTTCATTCACATGTTTATTCAAGACAAATTTATGATATTTTTTCTATCAAACTGCAGATTGGTAGAGTGGAAAGGGGGAAGATAGTATTTCATAGAGGTTAAAAAAATCAAATAAATAAATGAATGAATAATGGATTGATGAATAAATGGATTTGAATGAATAAATGGACATAAAACCCATTTCTGTCAGGTAGTTACGGAAGTGCTGAGTCTCTTTTTCTAATTTGTTTGGTTTTTGTCTTTAGCATAGAGCTCATACATAATGTGAATTCTCAAGGAATTATTTGCAGAACTTTTACTTAGGGTAAAAACAAAATTAGAATTCAGAAAGCAGGAGAAGTCTCTAAATGACTATATTCCTTAAGGTGCTGGTTGAATTTCACTGAGTCAGGGGTACCCATAGGGAGAAAGAGAGTTAGTGACCAATGCAAGACCTGCCTTCTTCACAAGGTGATTGGGGCCAGAAAACCTTAAGATTGCAGAAAAATTTGTACCATTGTATATGGCCCTTTCATTCTGCTACTGTCTCCAAAATACCCTTATTTTTAAAAAACTTATTTTTACTTGGGTGTAGGCCAGAGGTGTGGGGTTGAGGAAATTCACCAGAGATAGAGTGGGGAGCAGAACAGCTGGATCTACTGAAATACACTGCTGAGGGGAGCAGCAGGTGAGACAGAAGAGGTCTGCTGCGCCATGTGTGTTGGCTCCCTGGCAGGGGATCGAACTCATGCTGCAATGGCTGGCAATGGCTTGATAGGGCTTAGACTTTAACCCCTGTACCACCAGGGAGGTCACAAAATACTCTTATATAGATGACACACACTTCAGTCTTTTAGTCTTCAAACTGGAATATCGCTTAGATTGTGTGGTTATAACAAGAATCAAGCTGAACACAAACCATTTTTTTCCCCTCTCAATAAATTAAGGCATTTAGACTAAATTGAACAATGAAATTTCATTTCTTTCATTCCTTCCCATTTTGTAGTCTGAGAAATGCTATGGTATCAGCAGTAAATGAGTCATGGTAGGAGAGGGCAGACATTCGGCATCTCGTACCGGAAGCCACCCTGTGTCCTGCTCAGATAATGAAATCCTCTCAAAAAGCATGATGCATTCTGTCTATGAAATGTTTTTCCCCTTTTCATAAAATTCAGGATATGATTCAAGGCAACCAGGAGAGTTCAGTTTTGGATAATCAATGTTACAAAGCTTGTGATGACTGATTAGGAATTATTAACTTCATTAATGTAACCTTTCAAATAGCCTTCAAATTCCTTCCTTTAAAGTTAGTATTTATGTTCTATAGGAAAGAATGCAAATCAAACATACATGTGATTTTCTCATTCTTTTAGAAGGGGAATAAATTAACAATGAAAACTAGTGTTAGAATGAGAGAAAATCATAACAACAAACACCCATATCAGAAAATCTGATGTGAATACGAACAAGCCATCTGTATGGACAACACCACTTTTCACTAGGACAAAAAGAGCCTCATCTCAAAAAAAAAAAAAAAAAAAAAAAAAAAAAGACTTCCTTAGTGTCAGGGGTTAAAGTTTCAGCACTATCAAGTTTTCACCAGTCACTGAGACATGAGTTTGATCCCTGGCCAGGGAGCTGACTCACATGTAGCAGCAGACCTCTCCTGTCTTGTCTGCTGCTCCTCTCAGCAGTGTATTTTAGTAGATATACCTATTCTGCTCCCTGCTCTGTCTCCAGTGAATCCTCTCACCCCAACCCCCAGCATCTCTGGCCTGCACCCCAATTCTTGAATGCATGAATATATAAAATAAATCTTTTAAAAAAACAAAGAGCCTGATTCTCAGCCTCTCTATATTAAAGCAGTCCTTCTTAAACTTCCAGGCACATCTTTATAAATCTGATGGAAAATTAGATTGTGGGATGCCTCAAACCAAGAAGCTAAGAGCCAGCACCCTGAAGGTGCAGTGACAATCTCAATCAGAAAACTGAAATTCAGAAAGTTTGACTCCTCCAAGCTGTTATCCCAGAAGTGCCAGAGACCACTTCTTCCGTTTTCTGAGTCTACATGTTTCCCAGCTCATTATTCCTACTTGTAATAGTCACTGACATTGAAGCACCTACATTGAATCCTCACTGAACCGGATTGTTCATATGATTCAGCATATAAACCTGAGACACCCTCAGGAGCCATGGAAAAAGTGGCACTGCAAAATAAGTCAATACAAAAATATATTAACAGAAAAAGAGAGTGCCGTGGGAAGGTATAAATGGGAGGAGCAGGCAGCTTCCACTGGGGGAGTGCGGATGATGTGTTGAATTAAGTCTTGAAGGATGTTGGGTTTTGACACAGTATTGGAGTTGGTGGGAACATACTGAAGGGTTGGAGAGTTTTGGGGAGTGATGAAAATGTCCTGGAAGAAGTGATGATGATTACATAGGTCTGTAAATATACTAAGAGGGTCTGAATTAGGACCCTTCTGGTGGCACAAAGGGTTAAGTTTTCAGCACTGTGAAGCTACTGCAGCCACTACAGCTCGAGTTCATTCCCTGGCCAGGGAGCTTCCTATGTGATGCTCAGACCTCTTCTGTTTTGCTTGCTGCTCCCCTCAGCAGTGTATTTCAGTAGATTCACCTGTTTTGCTCCTTACCCTGTCTCTGGTGAATCCTCTTACCTCTCACACCTCTGGCCTACACCCCAGCTTTTATATGCATAAATAAATAAATCTCTTTTTAAAAAGTTCTGAATTATGCACCTAAAAAAAAATCAGGTTCTGGGGCCTCCTGGTGGCACAGAGGTTAAGTGCTGCTCTGTGGAGCTGTTGGCAGCAGCAACGCAAGTTCAATGCCTGGCTGTGGAGATTCCCACATGGCACGGCAGACCTCTCCTGCCTCACCTGCTGCTTCCCTCTGCACTGTTCCCAAGAGAACAAAATCACCTGCTGTTGAGAACCAACATCCTAGGGGATGCAGATGCTGTTCTTGAGGACTGAGGGGTACAGAGGGCTTTGCTGGGGTGCTGCATTCAATATGCATCCCTCCACAAAGTGAGGGGCATGCGAGGTTGAGAGCAAGACATATTCTGAATCTATACCTAGGAGCCTAGGAATTTCCCCTAAAATGATTCAGCCCTACTTATAAGATTTGTAAGGGCTTTTCAGTGGACCTGCTTTTTCCAAGGTCTTGTATACAGATCACAGATGTATATAGTCTCTGGCTTTCAGGAAGAGTGGCCAAAGGGATGTATTTTGATTCAGTGAGAAATTAACTTGGACTTCAGGCTGGGGATGTTCACATAGATACAGTTATGACAGAACAAGAAGAAATGAAAAGGAGAAAAAAAGGGTGTGGGAGAAGTGAAGGATCGAGACAAAGCATGGGTCTCTCTTATACTGCCATGTTTTTATACAGAAGCTCTTAAAAGACTAAGCATTCTAAGTTAAAGCTTGGCTTTCTAGATTATTATCAAGGAAAGTTTATCAAAATAGAAGAGGAAAACACACTTATTTAATGATATTTTAAACTGGATTTATAACTTTTAAATGTGTCCTATGTGACACATTTATCCTTTGCCTTTGACCCTGACAAATACTATGGTTGGTAAAAAATTCTAAATGTTCAACACCAGGGCAAGGTCCTCATTAGTGGGGAAAATTGAGAGCAACATACTGTAAAAGAAAGTCATTTCCATGTTTAACAAGGAAGATATGCTAAGAATCATAAAACATAAAGCTTAAAGCTTAACTTGGAACCCATAGATCCTTATAAGTCTATATGACTCAAAATTCACTTTCTTTGTACCATACCAGGAAATTACAACTTTTTCTGTTAAGTGTTTTGTGAAGAGTTAAGCCTTATAAATATTTTAGGCTTTGAAAGTTAAATAGCTCCTTTGTAACTAGTCAGCCCCGTTGTCTTAAAAGCAAGCATGATAATAGATAAACAAATGATTATGGTGGTCTTCTAGTAAAATGTTTGTAAAAAAAAAACCTAATTGCAGGGCCTCCCGAGTGGCGCAGTGGTTGAGCGTTGCGCTGTGGAGCTGGCCGGGGAGAATCCCACAAGGCGCGGCAGACCTCTCCTGCCTCGCCCGCTGCTCCCCTCAGCAGTGTACTTCTGATCTGCCTGTTCTGCTCCCCACTCTGTCTCTGGTGAACCCTCTTGCCGCCCCAAGCCTCTGGCCTGTACCCCAGCTTGTATGTAAAAAAAACAAAACAAAACAAAAAAAAAACAAAAACCTAATTGTAATTTGCTAACCACTGTGTTATTCAGCCTCCCTCCCTAAGCCAAAGGCACTTTCGAGTAAGCTGCTAGGCATAATATCAAGTGATAAAAGACATTTTTTCCACACATTAAAATCAAGCAACGCAGTATGTAGGAGACAGATATAAAAATGCAAGGGTAGTTTTTGGTAAAAATTTTTATCTCCATTTTGCCCATCTGACCTCAGAATCTTGACCGTAACAGTATTTGTCTTCCATTTTGATATGGTTATATCTGTTCGTGGAATTGTGAAGACATGAGACTTATGAAGACATACATGTAAACTTAACCAATCAAATAAATAATTAATCAACAGTAACTGAATTCATATCCTCAGGTTAAAGCCCTATATAATGGCTATTCAGTTACCTTCATTATAGTATGAATGAATTAAACATCAATAAATGAATGAACATCACTACTTAATTTTTATTAGGAATTGATGCAAGTCTTAACAGTGATGTGAATAAGTAACTTGTATTTTCTTTGGTCTAGTCTGAATTATTTATTTTTGGCTTTGTTGATATGGCGCTATGCACTACGTGCATCTTAGCTCACATCAGTCAATGCAGGGACATCACTTTTTAATACTGGTTTATTCATTACTTCTTGGAAAGAGCTCTTATCCTTTGTTCACAGGACCTTTGCAAAGTTCATTCATGTAGCAACACTTTACCAATAAATATTTCAATATTTTTAAAGATGCTAGTTCCTTTCATTATGTTCTGCTAAATCCTTCTTATAAGTAACTCAGTGACTTAGGAAACAGTACCTCCCATGTTTACTTAGCATGCTTGTTTTTTCGTCAGTTTAAATCTACATGCTCTGTGGGGTTAATTTTCTGCTCTTTTTTGTGCCCAACTTATTTCTGTTCTTTGGCTGAGCAGAAAGATGGTGGGTCTCTTTCTGTTGGAAACACGTAACGTCTTAATTGCAATATAACCTAAAAACTCATTGTCTTACTGAGAGAAAAATGAGGAGAGTCTATGTTTCTGATATAAAGTCATTAAATATTTTTCCTGGCAGCTGAAGCTCATCATCGGATAGGCCACTATGACTGTTAAATGGTAATATAATTAAAATTAATCTATTTTTTTTATTCTGAAACCACCTCTAGTTTCTTTATAACTTTTGTGCAAAATTATATATTGTTAATAATAGGACATCTGTCTTATAGAAGTTCCTTTTAAAAAAAATGGATTTTATTTTTAGAGTAGATTTAACTACCCATTAATTGACACTACAGAGATTTCTCATATAATCTTTACCTTCTACCTGTATAACCTTCCCCATTATCAATCACACCCACCAGAGTGAAACACTTGCTACGATTGATGAGTGTTTTTTGCTTTAAAGGCATCCACATATAACCACAATACTATAGTTTTTCCAGAAAGACAAATATAAAATTAAAAATTGAAAACGAGGACTATATTCTCATTCCCTACCTTTCACTTGCAATCTGCATCAGGCTCTGGTATGAGAAGGGAGGCAGACTGATAAAACATTTGTGAGGCAGCGAAAATGTTTTCAGGCTGATATATTCAAAGATACATCTGCAAGGCCAAAAAGAAATATATTATCCAGAGAACATGGGGAAAAGTGCTCCCAAAATAGAAAATCAAGGTTCCTTGCTCATTTCTACCTAAAGCTGCTTTACTTAAGGTCTTCATTCTTTTCCTGTAGCTAATACATTTCCAAAACTGCAATTATCACACAAGAGTAAAGCAAAGAAAATGTGCTAGGCTTACTACAGCACTTCGCAGTCTATCCTTGATAATAATAATGGTGATGGACAGGAGTTTTATTTCTGGAAGCACAGTCACCATGTAAAACCAAATTATCAGATTTCAGGGCCAAAAAGAACATTTTGTTGGATGTAATAGTTATAAATCATTCCTCTCTAGAATACTGAAAGTTGTGGCTTTTAGCAAAGAAATACATCAAATGTAGTTCAATATTGATTTTTCCCCCCTTTGGAAATGCATTTCAACCAAGAGGACCCCATAGCTTAGTAAATCTACATGTAATTTTTATGCAGTGTACAGTTACACTTTTCCTCTTATTTTATTGAGAAATGTTTATGACAGTTTACTCAATTTATTCTCCCATATCTGACTTGCTATTTATAGGAGTGAATCAGGAGGGATTGTGGCCTCAAATTTATTGGGGAGAGCAGAGTTCGTGTACTGAAAAGGAGTGAATAATCCCGAGTGGACGCAATACCCAAAGCTCCTTTGTGAAGCTCCTCCTTTGAAAAAGTGTGTTATATGCAGCTCATCATATTTTGTAATGTATGGCCCCATTCACTCAAGCCATAATTTATTGGACTAGATTTAAGTCGTGGACAAAAGAGAACCCACAAATAGGCTGTATAGGTTACCTTTCTGGATTTGGTCTTGAAATACAGAGGAAAATAAAATCTAATGATATATACATATTATAAGGAAATGGAAGGTATGAATAAGTGTAAGTTTTAAAGTATAATAACTTTATATCAACTGCTTTCCATTGAACTTTCTATATGATATTCAAACACGAGAAAGAATTATTTCCATCATAACACAAATATGGGAAACGCTAAGTTGAATGGATTTCCTTATTATAAGATTTCTCAGAATGTTTAAACTACCAATATGAATTGTGAATCACTATGGAAAGTAATACCCAAAACTTTAGCAGCATATTCTAGGTTGTTTTTTAAATGAGCTTGTTAACATGTCATAGAATGCTAAATTCACATGAATGCAGTTTAGAAAATGCTGCAATTGAAGAATGTAAGAAAGAAATTGATTTTTAAAGCAATGTCAGAGTTACTGACTCCCCCAAATTGGTGGAAAGGTATAGCTGTCTAAAATAGGGATCAAGATAGGGGTGTCCCTAGTGGCACAGGGGTTAAAGTCTCAGCACTATCAAGCTATCCAGAGCCACTGCAACATGAATTCAATCTCCAGCCAATGAGCTTCCCAAATGGCTCAGCAGAACTCTCCTGTCTCCCCAGCTGCTCCCCTCAGCAGTGTATTTCAGTAGATCCGCCTGTTCTGCTCCCCATTGTCTCTGGTGAATCCTCTCACCGCCTCCCCCACACCTCTGGCCTACCCCCCAGTTCTTGTGTGCATAAATAAATAAAAATAAATCTTTAAAATAGGGAGCAAGGGACACAGGTAGCAGGGTGATACCAAGATACTTTATCACTAGGTATTGTCCTATTTAAAAATTTTTTAATACTACTGAATTGCTTCATCTTATGAAGAATTCTTCTAAATTTTGGAGCTTATTGTTCTATTATCCCTATAAAACACTCAATTTATTATATTAGATCAATACAGAGCGATTTATCTAGTTCAGTGTTTTAAATAAGAATAGACTCTTGATCTAATTGAGTAGACATTTGAATGGAGAACTTTAATGAGTACAAAGAGTATGGATAAAACAATTAAAAACTTAATTGTTGCCTCCTGTCTTTTCTTGAATCACTGGTGGAGAAACAGGAGGCCACTGAGGGTGAAGTTTCCTACTCCAAGTAGAATTACAAAGTGAGAAAGTCAGATCACATTCTGGTAATGTCTGTGGCCAACCCAACAAGGACTTCTACTGCACCTGGATGCATGACAGAGAATATTCACTGTCTAATCATTTTCCCTCTCCTTCTAACAGGACCCCCATTACAACCTCACACAAAATTACTATTGGAGGTGGCAATGTGCCTACTTAAAATGCCCTCGTTGTCAGTTTTCTTTGTAGATGAGGTATTAACACAGATGGAAGGATGAAGGCTCATGGAAAGCCTTTGTGTGCTTCTCTGCTGTTTCTGCCCATTACCTACAATGTGGTTTTGATGACATGAAGAGATTGAGCTCATATATGAAAACTTCTCTCTTCATATGGTCAGTTTACTTTTAATTCAATATTTTGAAGGTTATGTTTATTACCCACACAATCCTAATACCAAGATACTTGTACAAAAGGGTACCGGGTCCCGAGGTGCAGGAGAACCACAAAGATTGGGGACCTATGCTATGCCAGATCACTGCAAAGTTATGACCATAAAGCAGTCATATTTCTAATAACAACTATGTTTAATCTTGCCTTCTAATTAAAGTTTCCTGACATTTAGGGAGTACTGGGCTGCAAAGGCACAGGAACTGTGTTTTAAAGTACACAGCAAACATCTCTGATGTCATCAATTCAGACAGTCTTTTCACTTGGGTCCTTAATTGCTTGCAGTAAAGTCAATTTCCATCACCTTTCTTTATATTTAAGGCTTATAGAGTTCCACTAATTGAAGATATAACTTCATAATAAAAGAGAAAGCTTATTTTTTTATAAAGTAGCATTTGTTTTCAGAACTCAGATTACTAAAGCTTAAAATTGTTCTGCATTGATACAGGGAAAATCCTGAATATGCTAACTTCCATCGATGCGCAAAGTTTAGGTAAGACGGAGCAGAAACTGATTTCTTTCCTATATATATCACATTTGGAGCACTATTGAAGTTAAAACAAATGATCTCTATTTTTTTTTCCTTTTCTCTCTTAAGATGATTTAAGTTATATATTTTTTCTTTTTTAAAAAGATTTATTTTATTTATTTATGCATCCAAGAGCTGGGGTATAGGCTAGTGGTGTAGGGTGGGAGGTGAGGGAATTCACCAGAGACAGAGTGCGGAGCAGAAAAGGCAGATCTACTGAAATACACTACTGAGGGGAGCAGATGGGGAGACAGGAGAGGTCTGCTGTGCCATATGGGTTAGTTCCCTGGCCAAGGATAGAAATCATACCACAGTGGCTGGCAATAACTCAACAGCGCTGAGACTTGAACCCCTGCACTACTAGGGAGGCCCTACATTTTTTTTTTTTTTTCTAAGAGAAGTGACAACTGGGCCTCCCTGGTGGCACAGGGGTTAATATCTCAGTGCTATCAAGCGATCCGCCAGCCACTGAGGCATGAGTTTGTTCCACAGTCAAGGAGCTTACCCACATGCACAGCAGACCTCTCCTGTCTCACCCCTTGCTCCCATCTGCAGTGTATTTCAGAAGATACACCTGTTCTGCTCCCCATTCTGACTCTGGTGGAACTTCTCACCCCTGCACCTCTGGCCTACGCTCCAGTTTTTGCATGCAGAGATAAATTAAAAAAACAAAAAGAGAAGTGATGACTATAAGAAACCATGCTACTTGTGAATTATATATTGTGTGTGTGTATACATAATCTCATTTTCTCATTTGTTGCCATTGTGTATATATATATATTTGTCATTATAATGTAAAGTACATATATAAAGCATGTATAATAAATATTAAAATTTGATGAACACATTCATCAATATTGTTAACAATGTTTCACAAATATTAAGTCCAATAGAAACATCTTCATATTAAAAAACATTTGTTTTATTCATTTATATACATAAAATAATATTCATAAATATAAAATATAAATATGTTCTACAAATTTTCTTTCCCTTTCTTCCTACCACACTTATTAAGTTGTTCTCATCTTGAATAGGATACTCTTGATACTATCATCTTTTAGGAGGGGAAATATTTCTTCACTATCCCTAGCCTATAAAGCACACACCACTGTTGTGTGAATGTGTGTATATGTGCACTTTAACATATGGGAAACATATTCATTTGCCCTGTACTAGTAAGACACACACACACACACACACACACAAACACACAGACATACAAGATGAGAAAATATTTGTTGTGCTTTTATTAAAAAAAATCACTGATGAATGCAAAGTAGAATGGAAGAGTGGGGAATAATAGAGATCACATGCTGAATCATTTCTGTATTAAACTGTGTAGATGCCATTGGACACTACTGGCAGGCATTGCCTTGACTTGCTTCCTGATCTACCCAAGCTATGGAATGGTAAAAAAACATCTGGCACTTTTGGTGCCATAAACTCTTATCTTTGGTTTCTCAGGCAACATGCTCTAAACAATTGAGGTTAATCTCAAGGACAACACGCTCCATCAAGCAGGACATTTAATTTACAAGCAAATGGGAAACAATAGAAGACAATCATAGGAGGATGAATTCATCAGCTATCCCATCTGCTGTCCCTAAAATACTGTTTTGTTTTATTTTGCTTCCTCAGCTAAGGTAGGTCCCTTTAATTTGTGTGTTCCTAGAGTTTATGTTTTAGATGGACTATGATTAAATTTTGAAACCCCCCCAAGAATATGCATATATAACTCCCCCTAATTTTATACATATTTATAATGCCTACTGGGAAGGTGAGAACTTCTGTTTTTTAGATCCAGATTGCAGTGGGTCTATTAAGGGGATAATGATAATTTTATGTGTCAATAATGTCTTATAGTGAATAAGTACTAAATTCTTAAAACAAAAAAATTATTCTAGATCTTCTTATTGTGGATTTAAGATGTATTCGGTGCTTGTGTCTTTCTCTTTAAATTTCTCAAGAAGTTGTCTCTGTACTTTCAAATCAGTTTTCTGATTGTCATCCCAGCAAGCTGTGAGTTGTGCAAGGCTGGTACAACTGACACTTAATGCATTTGGGAAATAAAGTCCAGACATTTTTAAGAGCTTTTTCATGATCTAATAGCAGAGTTGTGATGATAAACCAGATATCCTTCCTATATGTCCTATAATATTTTCATTTTACCCAAATCTTCAATGTTATGCATTGGAACCTCACTCTCTTCCTACTGCTATTTGTTAGATAATTAACTTTGGAAACAATTTGGATAATGTATCTCCTATAAAGGCAAAATAACTCAGAATAAGCATCTCTTCCTCAAGGAAGCACTGCACACAGATTTGACATTCCAAATATAGTATATTTAATCCCATAATAACTTTAATGTTTTTTAAAGTGCTTATTTGAAATCCAGAACTAACTAAGAAACTTAGGTTCAAGGAACCCTGTAAAAAAAAAAATGCCTTAAAGATTGCTATGCCATTGTTTTTCATTCAGAGAAGCTTGGGACCTTGTTGTAATTTTTCCCTTCTGCCCTTTCAGTTTAGGAGTGTCTGAAAAATTTTTTTCCTGGGTGTGAAATCTAATTAAGCTTAACACAAATAATACCCTTATTAATAAAAACTATTCAGAGGTCTGATTTATATCCTACACTTCTACTCTCGTTCCTAACTTAATTTCCAGAAGAAAAGCACAAACATAAAAATTAATTTTCATTAAACTTCATAGTCTAGCAAAAAAAAATCAAAATTAAAGGAAAACTGGGGTCCTTTAACATATCACATTGCATAGTTAAATTACCTTTGCTTCCATACATTATCCATACAATGTCTTTCTTCTTCAAAGCATAGATATATATGTATATATACCTAATAACACATAATTGGAACAAACTGTGAATCTCAGAGTACCTAAGTTTTAGCAATTGATTTGAACTAAAGAATCATTTTAAAAGCACTAGTGACTTTTTAATGGAACCCTGCAATGAATTATTTGTGATATGAATAATCCCTTCCACAATGTAAAGGTTCATTCCTTAATTCGCATGTGCAATCAGCTTTCATGAACTGAAGCTTGGAAATACAGGCACCACCTTATCTTTGTAACAGCTGTAAAATAAATAAATAAATGCTTATTTGCAGGAAGTTTAATTCTATCCCTCCTGGTCCAAGCACAGAGGTGCAAACTTGCCAAAGGGTGGCTTTACACGATGTGTCAGTCAGGTAGACTTCTGGGAAATAACAGTGTCAGGCAGATCAGCCTGGCATGAAGTTGTCGGCAAAAAGGCCTCTTTTTGAAAATCTGGAATTATCAAGCTGTAGATGCAACTGGATTCCAATTACTGGCAACAGCCCTTGGAGAGGCATTGTTTTCTTGTGGGCTTTTCCCTTTCCCGTTTAGATACAGAACAGAGTCACTGTCAGTGTCAGCAGCATGAAATATGAATGAGAGTGATGTCATTCCTGGGCACACCACAGAGAGTGACAGTCGGGGCCCAGAGGAAGGAGAAGAGTTTTGGAGATGAGATGAAGCTAAGAGTGACAGGTATTGGCAAAAAAAATAGATGGATGGATTAAAAAGAAAAAGAGAGAGTAGGATTTACAGTTTAAGAAGAGGTAGCAATGCATAGAGCATAGCCTTAGAGTGATACAGGGCAAATGAGGAGCTTTACAATTGGACGAAGGCAGTACCCAAATTGCTACCGGTCATTATATTGATTCTGCACCGATGTGCACAACTGCAAGACTACTCAGGCTTGGGGGACAATAACAATGAGATTTATTTAACAAACAGGGAAAAGCAAAACATTACTAAAGTCAACATATGGCTGTTTACCTTACTTAAAATAATGTCCAGTCCTTTAAGTCCCTGAAAAGTAACAAAGGTGGCATCTTCCTGCCACTGATGATGTGGAGCTCCTCTTCCAAACAATAGGCCATGATTCCAAAATGCTGTCTTCCTGCTTCTGCAGACGCGCAACAATCAGACTGTAGGCCAGGTTCCATCCCATGAGGACGACACAGAACACAAATGGAAATGCTCCCAGAACTGCCGCGGTGCCCCAGCACAACACCAGGCTAACAGCACTGCAAACAACAACTACAGTGGCCAGACGACCCATCAGACTGCACTCACGCATTTTAGGAAGGCACCTGCTTTGGTCCTCTGCCTTTTCCTTTGCAGTAAAGACAAAACTGGGAGCAGTTTCTGTCGCTCAGCTACTTGCAAAGCTTCCAAAGTCGCTGGCCCCAAAGTCACTAAAGATTCAAAAACGTTTCTTCTTTTCCTACATTATGGCGACTACTTCTTTTATTCTTTCAGCATGGCGACTGCCTTTCATTCCTACATCATGGTGACTGAGTCTCTTTCTCCCTTATTCCCCTCTTAATTTTTATCAGAAACTCGGCCCCAATGCAAACTTAGCAGTTTACCTGGGGCTATTCATTCTCAACAGCAAACCCCTGCAAGGGGCACCACCCCTACCAGACTTTGGACTCAGCCCAGTTACAAGAGGAAGAACGATTAGGCTGTGTGTCCTTTACCAGGGACCTTTGTTTTTATAAACAGATATAGTCATAACAATAAAGGATAATATCTAGTAGTATAAAAATACATTTCTTAAAAAACAAAAGTGCATATTTTGCGCTGTTGCCCTTTGAATGTTCTACAAAAATAAAATTTTCGATCCTTTAAGAAATATGATCTTTGTATACTGATACAGAATACATAAGAAATTGATAGTTCCTGGTAAAAGAATTGATTCTATTATGAAATGGAAATACTGACTTTGAAGAGCATGGAGCTGGACAAGTATAGACATGTAGAAAATCATGAAATGACTTGGTTCTGGCTGGGAAAAGCTTATCACATAGAAATTGGATGTCAATCTCTCTCTCTCTCTCTCTCTCTCTCTCTCTCTCTCTTTCTCTCCCTCTCTCTTTCTCCCTCCCTCCCTCCCTTTACCCCCATACTTGAACATGTAGCTGCATAGAACAAAAAGTCAATCTTTTATGTCAACAAAGATTGGTTAGATATACAGGGCTAAGTGCAGACCAGTTCAATGAAAAGATCCTATTTATAGCTGAAAGATATGTCACATGGTGCATAGTCCACTACTGTACATTTAAGATGAGGAAACTTTAGCCATAGGAGTAAGACTCTGGGTCTTACAAGTGTAAATGATCAAAGCACAGATGACTGAGGCATTTTGTCATTTTAAAAGGTTGAACATATTTTGAAATTCATAATCTCTAGACGAGTATTTCTTGTATGATAGTATATTTCTCTGATTTTTCTAGCCATGCAAATTGCAGAAATGGGTTGAAATGCACAATTTGAGCTAACTAATTGAAGTCTTGGGCCACTGAAAGAATAAAATGAATCCAGGCATAGTGGAAAAATTGATGTCAAGTGATCCAAACAGAAAGCTGCTAGAACTAGAATGTTAACCAGCTTCTGTGTTAAGTCAGACATAAAAGAAGAGACTAGAGTCTATACAGGAAACTAACATAATCTCAGGAGGTCGTAAAAATAGGTGCTAACCATAGTCCTACTGGAACAAGACAATCGCTTTCAGGAATGAGGGATGACGTGAGATTAACTTCTGCCTTTATGGGCAAGATTCTCCTCTATATGGATGGATAAGCAACAGAAAGAAAATATTGCTCTTGAAGGTGTGACAGCTCTTTATAGTAGATGATTGGTATGTGACAGATTAAAGCATGTGTATAAGTGCAAACACCCACACATTCTAACAATCCACTTTTACTCTAAAAAAGTGAGCTCTTCTGAATGTTCCTCTTTTCTTGAAGTGAGGGTGTGTGTAAAGTATGCAAATTGGAGACTTCTTGAAGGAATTAAATGTTTTACATAAGAAAGGATTAAGGAAGGACTGATCCTGGAAGCTGAGGAAAGCTGTAACAAAATTGCAAAGGGATGCAGGATAAAGGGAGTTTGCCTACAGAAGGGGGAGATGTCTTTGAAATAGAAAAAGAAGAACACAGGAGAAAGAGCAGAGGTATGTTTTGCAGAACTTTGTTTTGTTTTTGTGCTGTGGGTTGTGACATTCTACTCCTGTCTATATTCTCAAGGAACCATTTACTCAACAATGCTTTAGGGAATGGATTTATATTGCTTTTTTGGAAATGAGGAGGTACTGATGCAAATTTCCAGGTGGTGAAAAACCTGAACTTTGAAGGCTGTAGAAACAAACATGGGTAATTGTCAGAAGAAGAGATGGAAGTGGCATGATGATTATCATTTTCAACAACTTATTTATAACTTTAAGCTTTACTCAGTGTTTAGTGAAGCATTTTAGGATTTTAAATAAAACATCTTACATTAGTGTACACGGAAGTATGTTTAAGGATTTATACCTTGTCAACTGAGAGCAGTTTAGAATACACAGTTATACAATTCAGGGGAATTAATTTCATAAAGGTATGGAGTTTTAAAAAAGACACAATCCATAGATTTTAGCTCCCTTGATAGTTAAAACTCTTTTGTTAAATGTGCTGTTTAAAGGCTCAGTGCAAAGGAGTTATTTGGTGAATGAGTGACACCTCATTAGGGAAAGGAGTGAGGGGCTACAATGTTTGTAACACCAAACTTCAGTCCCATGTTTGCTGGCTCTGTGCAAGAAAACACAATTGTAAGCAAATCTTTATAGAGAATTCCAGTTTTCAAAATCTATATAAATATTGCCAGGAGGATAAAGACCAGAGTCATACCTTTAAATAATTGTTCTAAGAACACAGTTTCGAATACACTATAAATTAGTGTCTTGAGAAGTGATTCCAATTAGACCTACACAGTAGTTCTATGGAAATTACATATATGGAAACATATATATATATATATATATATATATATATATATATATATAAATACACACACACACACACACACACATATATATATTTAAGTTGTAAACCAAATAAAAGTTTCCTAAATGTTTAGGAGAATCTCAAAAAATAATTCTTAAGAACAATAGAAAAAATGATAAGCAAAAAACAAGAAGGCTGGACAAAGTTTGTTTAGCAACAGTTTCTGGAGTAAAAAAAATGTATACATAAAATTATATAATAGAGTAATAACTTTAGAACACATGTATTCCATATATATCAGAGAAAATATATTGAGATCATTCTGAATTGACCTCATGGATCTGATCTTTAGGTTAAAATACATGGAATTATCGCAGAACTATTGTGTACGAAAGTACAATCAATAGCATAATATGAATTTATGTAAAGAAAATAAAGCATTATAAAACAGCAATGATACTCCCCAACATGTACACAAAACACATACATATGCACACACAAAGACAACAATCCACAAAAATCTTTTTGTCTGATTCAGAATTGTAGAAGGAGGCATTTTAGCTTTCATATTTTGTGGAATTTTTCTTAATTTAAATGTTAAAGTGATACTTCCTTGTATATGAAATATTTCTGTATATGTAGTGTGAGATAGGCTAGAATTTCATAATACCATATATATAGATTTCATCATGATTTCAGGTGACTATGTGTCTTAAAAGTTTGATATTCTAGATCATATTGGTATTACAAACCAAAATCGCTTTTTGCTTTCTCAACTTGTTAGAGCTTCTATTTTGAACATTGTCCAGATAAATATTTATCGTGATTTTGAAAGATAGAAATGAGAGATATATTAAAGTAACATCATTTTTATCTTACCTCAGGTCCTGAGAATTAGACTGTAGAGATGAATATATTTATTCAGGCTTACACACCACTATGTCTACTACCCATCTATATCTGTGGCTGTTGTGTCAATGAAATTACTGAAAGTAAATAAAATTATCTATCTATCTACCGACCTGTCTATCAATCATCTATCTTTTCTCTCTTGCTCTCTCTCGCTCTCTCTCTCTGATTAATTTACACATTTCAAATATGAAGTCCAGGTTGACTCGTGAGGTCATTCATAGCTGCCACATAATGACATCACATGGTGGTCTGACCCTGATCAAGAGTGAGGCAGATTATGCAAAGTTTACTAAATGATTAAAAAAAATAAAAATTTTGTATTACAGAATGAATTCCTAAAATTAGGAGAATGCTTTCAAGATACAGTGGTAAAACTGGAAAAAGTAATTTCCCCATTACTTAAAAAATATTTAAAACTTAACCTAGGTAGAGAAACTTATGAAATATTTAATTCCTGACATGCCTAAAAACTCACTTGAAACTGGAAGAAAGTTCAGATATAGTTAAGCACCATACCTTACAATTTCAAAAAGATGTCAAATGTCAAAGTGTTCAAATCATGGCATTTTATATTTTGGGTCTCATTTTTGATATTTATAATGAATCAATCAAAAAATATTTTCCACTAAGTCCTTTTTTTATGTGGACCACATGGTTAAACATCTTGTTGAAAAACTGACACTATTTTATAAATTGATAAAAATTACCATGGAAGTTGATAAATTCTGTGAATCAAATGAATGAATTGAACACTAATGATACTTCAAAATGCTGGATCGGTGATTTCCATTTTTTGTCAAACTCAAAATGAAGAAAAATTACCTGTTTTCAACATGAAATGTGTCATTTACCATCAAACATGCTTTTCAAAATTGCATGTCTCATAAGATCTGAGAGAAAATCTGACTTTGTAATCAATGAACATAATTATATTGGAGGAAAAAATATGAAATACTGAACTATTTGCCTTTCTTCTTTCATACTGTAATGCAAATTAAATATTTTATTCCTTATTGAGTTTCACTAGTTTTAAGAAATATGTTAAAATATGCAGTTGCTCTATTTTTAGAATGGGGGAGGAATGTGACTTTTTCATTTATTAGTTGCAGAGTAACAGAAACTGACTAAATAATCCTATCTTTTTTAAAAAGGAGGTGAACTTGATTAACTATTTGGAGATCTGAAAAGACTGAAGAACATGAAACCTCTAAGGTCTAATAGAACATTACAGATTATTTATTGAAAAATACTAAAAGTTTGTGACAAAAATTATTTTTTACGTTATTGATTTGATGAAGTTCTCAGGGACAAGTTTCTTTAACATTTTTTTTTTAATGGAAAAAATGCAGTGTCATTAACCGGTTTGACCAAGGTTTCAATTTGGAAATCTGTAAGCAACCACATATGACAATTACTATGAGATTTTGCTAAGGTTATTCTTGCTCAGTGACCTTTTATTTTATCTCATATACATGTAATGTACTAAAAGGTTGGCAGCAATTAATTTGATTATCATTCATCAAATACCATTCAAAAGAAAATAAATCATATGATATTACTATTATATTAATTCTATACATTTTATTGCTACTTTTTTCCAAGTATTTGGGGCACAACAACTAAAGCTGGTTTCATAACTTGTACAGTTTAGTAGCTTAACATTAAATAATAAAGAAATGTATAGTAAGTTTTCTTCTGTCTTATAAACCAGATTGATAGATATTTGCTTATAATTAAAGGAATAAAGTTAATGCATTAGAGAGTTCTCACTCAGGTAGACGATAGGAGTCCAGGATAAAGAGTCCTTATGTTCAAATGTCTTTTTGAAATGTACAAAAGTAGAATATATTGATAGCAATTTTTAAATAACTTTTGCCAGTACCACTATACATCTCTCACCCTCCTATCTCAGTCAGGTGACTGGTATAAAATTGAGGATGGTATTTAAGAAGTGATTAAAGAAAATATAGCTAAAAGTAGATAAAGAAAAACAGTATGTAATTAAAATTTATTATGTGTTTGCTGCTCTGCTATGCTCTTTGGAGACAATCTCATTTATCTTTCATGAAAATACTTTGAATCATGTAGACTGAAATTATTTAAAGGAAATGATATTGAGTAGAGGCAATTATGTTTAAGTTATTAATCAAGATATGGAAACAGAGTCCTTACATTCCTTTAAATATCTGTAATGTTTTAACTTTTAACTTTATTATCATATGAATTTCTTAATGACAGATTAGACAGAGAAAAATTTTAATTCCTTTAAAAAGGCAAGTTTAGTTTGCTTAGCCCCACCTACTTACTGGTTCAAGTTCCAAGTGAAATTACAGAAATAAAACTGAGAACACTAGTGATATTTGTAGATTATCAATTCTGAAAAGTTTTAGACAACAGAAAGTAATATTACATATAATATATGGTATATATAATTCATTTGTCTATTATTCTATCATGCTTTCTTATATACATATCTGTATATGTATATACATATACACACACATATATGTATCTCACAGATGAACTATAGCTCAGATATAAGAGAAGATACTGAACGTGGCGAGAACATATAATAGAAGACAATATAACATTCTTTTCATTTAACACTTAAGAACATTGCGGCTCCAGATACAGTTTTACACACTTACCTTCTCTCCATCAAAGGTATCTAATAGAGTGGGTTATGTGCTTGAAGAGGATTCTTGATGCAAGTATTTAGGTTAAAGAAATAAACAGAAACGAACTTGAGAAGACTACAGCAAACTGAGAGCTGGAAAAAATTCAGTCAGTAGCTCTAGCATAAAATACACAAATGCACATCCTACACAAAGAAAAAATGTTTTTGTTTTAATCCAAATATTTCACACCTGGAATTCAATACTATCTTAATTTGATGGACTGAAAGATAAAGGATAAGTAGATGATGTGTTAGCACAGGGAGAAACACACAGGACACACAGCAGGCAGGTCTGTGCACCCTGCCAGTGAGCGTGGCCTGTGGGATGGAAGCTGTGGGGAGTCGGAGTAGGATGATTTTCTTTTTTTTAAGCTGTGCTGTTTTAAATGTATCACTCTGTATATCGCTTCTATTTTGTTAGCGTTCTCTTAAATTCCTGTTTTTGCGTGTATGTGCATTTAAGACTGCTACTTGAAACGTTGCTTTAGCATCTGACCACTAGGGGGTGCTCTCATTGCACATTTTACTGTCTGAGCAGAACAGTGGCGCTCTTTCCAGTGAATGCAGCGAGATACATTCTATTTATGACTAATTTTAACCCTGCATTTGTTTTGCTATTGTTATTTTGTAAATTTCAGGCCCATTTGACATCACTGTATTCATTATGAAACATAAAGCCACTTCTAAGGACTGTTGGTATCCGGATATCTTAGAGTGGTTCCTGAAGAGAAGATGAGTTCCTTCTAATTTTGCATTGGGTTCTGTTCTTTAGGCAACTTATAAACACCTTCATGGGCACGTGGAATGAAAATGTTTCAGGTTCACATAGCTGCTTATACTTATTTTCTATTAGTTTAAAAAAATACAGCCAACATTTATATAACTTGATTACAGTATATATTAAAACGTTTATATAACTTGATTACAACTATGAAAAATATTTAAAATAATCAAAATTTCAGTATGAAAGTATTACATTTTATTGTATTACTACTAGCGTAAAGAATTGATTGTTCTATTTGTTTATCTATTACACCATTTAAAAATTTCAAAAATGCACTTTTATCCAAATTTTATATTACAATTATGCTCACATGTCACAGATTACTATAATGTCATGGTATGATTTCCCTTAGCATAATAACTTACTAAAACTTATATGAACATAAAAACATTATTATATTTTCAGGGTAGAAATTCAGTGACTTTGTTTCTTATACTTAAGCAATTATCAACATAAATTTCTGCATCTTTAAAAAATAATAATATAAAACTAAAAACACAGTCTTTAGTCATAGAAAAATACCAGGAAACATTTTGGAAGACTTTAAAAAGAAGTCATGGTTTTATCGTTTTGGGCAACTGTTAACAAGTTTGTGATTGACAATAATGGTTATGGATTCTGATTAATAAATTAAAACATAATTTTTTTTCGATTTTATAAAAATGTCTACTAAGACCTGAATTCTTTTAAATGTGTTAAAACACAACATTAGCTTCATTTAGATTAGTATTTTTACGAGCCATTTTTCTTACTGAACATTGGATTTGAGATTTTAACTTTTCATACAAGCATCAATAAATCCCCACAACATATGGCAGTGCCATACATGTCTTATGTTTTCAATAATTTAGAATAAATTCATGTGGGTTTTAGATACCTGCATTGTAACTTAGATGATTAGAGTTGTGGAGTTATGTATCAGTACTACTGTCATATGATATGACCATATTTCTCCTCTACTTTGCTCCCCAACTAACTGCATTCTGAATCCTATTGCAACAAGTCCAAAAAATAAATTTTATAGTATGGTACAAGTGTGGAGACTTCTTTTCAGACAGTCTCAAATTTGTCCTTATAACCCAATAATCTTCTGTCATATGACTAAACAAGAAATAAGTGATTCTGTAAACACAGATCCTCAGTCATATGTGAGTGAAAATGTGCTTATTCTCCATGGGGATGGCTTACATTTAGAAATTTCACTTCAAAGAAAGAATGTTCCTTTTAAACTAAACAAGTCTTAGGTCTTAGTACACAATAGCTCTACTTCCACCGTCAGATCTAAGAGGCCATTGGTTGCAGGCTGAGCAACATAACTGTGCAAACAGCTACCCATGGCAACAATCTTTAGAAAACAGTAAGATATCACTGGGCTGTTCAAACATCATTGGAAGTATCAGCTGATAATGAAACTACAGGTACTAGTTGTAAGAAGATGCTAAAATGGGACTCATACAGATTGTCTCTACTGAAGATAAAAACATTGAAGAGTCACACCCCATCTAAATCAGGTGCAAAACCTCCAACATGAGACTTGAAGCAGATGATTTTTTAAGTATTCTCTTAGCTCAGTAGTACTGAACCAAGAGCAATTGTGCCTCAATGGATACTGACAATACTGACATGGTTTTGGTGGTCAAGATTTAGGATTGCAGATTAAAGTTGCTGTTGGCATTGTGTGGGTAATTAGAGATACACTAGACATTTTATGGTGCATATAACAGCCCTACATTAAAAGAAAAGAAAATCAGACCCAAATGTCAGTAATCCTCATGCTGAAAAATCCCAGCTTAATTAATATAAAGATTATTTGGGATCCGCCCTGGTGGCCTATGGGTTGTCTCAGTAGTATCGCCACTACAGCCTAAATGGGATCCTGGGAAAGCCCTGGGCCAGGGAGCTGACCCACATATAGCGCAGCAGACCTCTCCTGTCTTGCCCCCTCCCCCGCCCCCCTTAGCAGTGTATTTCAGAAGATCCACCTGTTCTGCTTCCCACTCTGTCTTTGGTGAATCCTCTCACCCTCTCCCCACACCCCTTGCCTACACCCTACTTCTTCTATGCAAAAACAAATAAAATCTTAAAAAAAAAAGATGATGCAGAGAAGGAACAGATTTTACAAATTCATTTTAAATTACTGGATTGAAGCAGGATCATGTAAGAAAGTTATTTGGAGTAATTTTCATTATAACAACAATTAGGGGAAAAAAAGAGTCTACAATGCAGTTTTGAAAGGACATTGGAGGAAAATAAAATGCTTTCCATTTGTGACTCTTCTACGAAGAGATGATCATAAAAACTCCAAGGAAGATGAGGCAAAATGTAGGATTTTGTTTTGCAATTGAAGTTTACAAGTTTGGGGTCAAAGATATGTGATATTTTTCAGTAAGTAGGGATTCCATACTTCCAAGTATGACACTTTTGATTTTGTTCTTCAATGAAATGTAATAATTTTAAGAATATCAGAAAGAAATGAGAGATTTGGGGTGCTTTTAACAGTCTGCCTGGGACTTGATTTTGATCCTTTGCTCTCTGGTACAATTCACATGTATTCTTTACTACATGAACTCTTCATAGCTATTTCTCAGATTTCTCTTTGCTTATCTTCTTCTTACTCAACACTGAATTTTTCCTAACTTAAAAATTATTGTCAGCCTAATTATCTACTCTCTATGTAGGACAGTTTATAAAGTATCAGTTATTAAATCTACTGAATTCTTAATTTATTAATTCCTTCTATATTATATATTATTTATGGAGCCTCCATCCCTCTATGTAAAGGACTAATCTTAATGTGTATTCAAAGGTAGTTGAGATCGCCCTAGCTTGTTCCCGTATGGGACACATGGACTTTTAATGTAAACATATGGTGTCCTAACATTGCGCTTGCTGTTGTATAGGCACTGGATATACACGGGTGAATAAAGCCAACACTGACACAACTATCATGGAATTTAAAATCTAATGTTCCATAATAATAATGGACATTGACAGAAGAAAAAGTGGTCCTGATATCAGTTGGAATGTTTTCAGAGTATCACAATTAAGCTTGATGATTTATGGGGATTTCTAGTAGAATCCCTCTATTGGCAGAAAAATCATCTGAAATGAATTTTCAAGTAAGATATAAAGGTGAGAAGCTCATCCTTTTAATGCAATAAAAGGATAAAGGTCATCAACAATTTTCTAAGGGGATATACTTAAATCAGCTCATAATTTGCTATGTAACAAAGTTCCCAGATCCCATGTCAATTTATAGTCTTTTTTGTCCAGTAGAGAAAAAAATTTCCTTCTGGTAGAACAGATAAGTCTCAAGCTTATGACCTTTTCAGATATAAGAGCTTTGTGTCTAATCCAGAAATCCTTTTCTAGAATTGCTTATACATACTTGGCCCATAGTGCTCTCACAGCCATAGTATGTTAGCTGTTCCTTCTTTAAATAATGTTCTAGTAATGTTTTGAAAGGTGTTTATATTTATGTAAGAGTCATGGTTTTTCTTTTTAAGATTACAACTAGCAATATCACATTTATAGCAAAATAGCTATTTGACTAATAGGCTTTATTTTAATCAAGAATGGTTATTAAAACTTATCAATATATTATCTATAATGCCTATCAAAGTGGTAATAAAATTCTTTTTTCTTATTAATCTTTTAAACAGTGAAATATCATTAGCAGTTCTTGTAATTTTGAACCATTATTATATTTAAATATTTTCATGTATAAATAATATGTTTAAAAAGTGTTAATTTAATATACTCTTAGGTTCAGTTAGGTAATATTTCATTTAATATATTTTTCTGTGTCTAAACTAGTACGTGAGTTTAGCTTCATTTAATTTTAGGTATGATACTTGAAGATTTTGTCTTTATAGAAATGTTTTTACCCCCCCATTCTGTCATAGTTTAAACAAAAAAGGAAACTTATGTCTGAATTTATGATGAAATATTCCTTTTAGAAAATTTTAAATCTGTGACTGCATTTTCTATTTTTTATATGGCTATTGGCTTACTCAATTTTTCTAAGACACTGATCATCTCAGTAAATTGTCCATTTTATATATGATCACATTTATTGAATAACAATATCTGATACTATTTTATCAATTTAAACATATATATACTTGCACATATATCTATGATTCTATGTATGTATGGATATATATTTCATTTTATATGAAGGGATAAAGTTAAGTTTATCTTTCTGTAACTTTCTGTAATGTCTCAATTTACAATGTGCCACCCAAATCTTTCCTAGTCAATTTCTGTAAATTGCCTTCATTTTTCTCTCAATAGCACATGTTTTACACAGGAGTTCTAGAGATTATCCAATACTATTGATAAATGTGAGAATTGTTTCAATTTTTTTTAGTTAAAAAAAAGGTCAAAGTATATTTATCTTTACAATTTTTCTGCACATGTGATACTATTCCTATAGACAGATACACAGAAATGCAATTATTGGGTCAAACATCTTGACTATTTGACATTTTCAAAACAGTACAAAAATTTCCTTCAAGAAAAGTCCAAGACCAATGTGTCGTCTTACCAGAATATTTCACTAATATTGAGACATCTATATATAGTGAATTTTTATAATTTTTTCAATGTAATTATTTGTCAATATGAAGAGTAAAACACATATATCTTCTCTAAATTTGCATTTTCCTGATTTCAGTTCTTAAACTTGTTCTTGATTTATTTTACTACATGTGTTTTGTGTATGAGTTTGAGTGTGATTAATTGAGATAAATTGACTTATTATATGTGATTCAAAGGAATAAGACACACCTCAGATGCATGTTGCATGGGTTCTTAATTAACTTCTATTCTCATTTTTATCTTTACTTTCCTATTCTCATTTTTATCTTTACTTTCATTAGATGTAGATATAATGTACTTTCTTTTGACATCTTGAGAAAATGAAACCTGGATTGTTAATTTTCAGCTTCTCTACTTTAATTTATTTAGTGGGTACTTTCATTTACCTTCCCCATCACTTTCCTAGATATGTCTTCCTTGTCTATTACCTTTTTCAAGATCCTTATTCACCATGGTTATAAATATATAAGGCTTATAATATTCAGTGGGTAGAGAAAAATGTGTTTTTTCCCTTTAATTTTACTTGAGCTTCTAATATTTTTGCCCCATCCCTGATTTTGTCTACCCTTCTTTTTTTTTTTTTTTTCAAACTTTGCTTTGTGTCAGTGTTATTTACTGGTAAAGTAAAGCCATATACTCTTAAAGAATTGTTGACTTTGTAATTCTATTATGCATCATATCACGAGAACATTTTAAAATTAACAATTAGAAGTGATGGCAGGATGTTTTACAATAGATACATATTACCTCAAAATGAAGCAGATATACCAGCGAAAATCCTTGACAAAATGCCAATCATATTATCACACAATCTAGTCCTTGATTTCGCATGTTAGCCCATGATGTTAACACAGAGTTAAAACTCTGAATTAACATTTTTCTCCATTGCATAAAACACTTTATAAGTCAAGATTATTTTAGTTATAAATAACAGAATGTCAGTTGAAAATAATTAAACAGACAAACGAAACTGAGGAGCAAAGTAATAGCTTACAGATTTCAATTGCAGGAAGCCCTTCCGAGTGCCAATAAGCAGGTACCAGGAAGCCATTGGCAACTGTGGAAACTGCTCTTTCTCTTTTTCTTTCTCACTCATGGCAACTTAGCTCTTATTTTACCTGCCTATTTTTCTATATGCTTCCTTTTTCTTTCTGAAGAGTGATTTTCTCTCTTTTCTCCCTGCCAAATAGTTACTTTACAGGTACTGTATTTTATAAGTGATTAATAGTCACAGTTTATCAAAGAAATATTGTATTGGACACAATTAAATAAGCAAGGAAGACATTATTCAGACTCTTGTAATAAGGGAGAAGTTCGACCTGAACTCTGCTTCTTAAAAAAAGTTAGATTTTAAGTTCTGGTCTGAGCTAATGGACAAGTGAAGAAGTTAATGGGGAGGTAGAACTATAGGGTATGTTGAGCATGATGTGTTACCTTGAGCTTAAAACTATTTTTCTGTGATTAGTCTATGTTTGTCGACTGGCACCCATTGAAGTTAGGGTCATAAGTACCCAACAGAATTAGGAAATACGGGTGCTATTTTGTATGATAATTACATTTCAAATTATTGGTTCCCAAATCCTTGAGAAAAATGTTCCTGGATTACTAGACTGACAAGCTGCTGAGAGACAAGTCACATACATTTCAGAAAGGCAGAGAAAGACTTTTTCAATATATGTTTTAAAGTAAATACTGTAAAGAAAGAGATGTCAATGGACTATAATCAGGAAGCAACCTGTGTGGAGTTTAGTCAAGCTGAGGGGAAATTTAAGGTACTCCTTGTCAAGCCTAGATTTGTAATCATCTTTCAATCATGGTTCTCAGTTCTCAGGTGAATCAATTTGGTTGACTCAAAGGAGGTTAGATGTCTAACGGAAGTTCAGTCAGAATTATCTATTCAAGTAGAATAACACGGTTTTAAGAGAACAGTTCTCAGAGGCATCCTGGATGACGACTTTATGATTTAATAGCAATGCTAGCATTTTTTTTTTTATATATCAGGATTATAAGCTTCCTATATTTGATATAGACAAAACCATAATGGAAAAAAAAAAGAAAAGACCTTGGCAGGGAGTAAAATAACATAAAGACTAAGACACAAAGCACAGTTAGGAAGCACCAATTAATTCTACAATGAATAGGCATGAGGCTCAAAGACATGAAAGATTTAGCACAGTTAGTTGAAAATGGTGATGACGTGACTCTATTCTCAGACACCTCAGGAAGAGGAAAAATGGTTAACTTGTCTGCTTTGCTGGATTGAAAAAGCTCCTAGAATTCTTAGGCAATTCAAAAGAAGCCCAGACATCATTTAGTCATTCAGTGTCTCTCTCTCTCTCTCTCTCTCTCTCTCTTTCTGTGTGTTGCCTTTCTTTTCCTTTCATTCAAACTATCTTGACAGTTGCAATGTAGCCCTTGATTCTGGGCTCCTTAATAGCTGGCATTTTAGAAAGAAAAATATCTTTCCTCTCTTTATAAAACTACTTTGCAAATAGGAATATAAGTAATGTAATGGCCTTACTCTCAATGTTTGTATTTTTTCTAGTCTTATGGACTGAAAATAAACAACCTATAGACTGGTATGAGTCTACAGGCCACATTTTCAAATGCACAAGTTCTGAAGTTCTTTCACCATTTAAAAAACTATCAAGCCCAAAGCTGAGCTTTGAATTTGGTGGAAATGATGTCTGTGAATAGTGAGGTATTCCTCACCTAATGCAGACACAGGCAGTTCCTGGTTTTATAACCTCATTGGGAGGGTAAATGGAAGACCCCCAAGAGTTACACAACCTAAGGTAAAGGCTGTGCAAAAATAGCAGGTGTCTTTACAATAAGCATAGCGATGCCAATAAAAGGGATTGATTCATAATATACTCAACACAAGTTTATTGGGTGTCTAGTATGAATCCTTGTTAATATGATAAGTTCTGGACACATAAAAATGAAGGGTGTGTGTGTGTGTGTGTGTGTGTGTGTGTATGTGTGTGTAGGTCCTTATGGGTTAGGTTTGTCAAAATATGAACAAACTGGGTGCAGAGGACTCCTCTAAGTCTAAGGCCTTTAGGCACTGTCCATGTTTTGCCACATTTACCAGTAAAATGCCCACTCGTGGTTTCTTCTTGTTTCTCACTATGTACATAGATCATAAGAGGATCCCTACATTTGAGGAATGATAGTGCACTTGACTGGCAATATTTTTAATAATTCATTGGACTCCCCAATCTTAGGTATCAAAAAGGAAGAAAAAAAGCAAGTGCATCTCTAAGATTAAATAGTCTTATCAGCCAAAGCTATGCCATAAGTTGTACTCACTTTGCTATTAAGTAGAGAGAAGAGACTTTAGAAATAACCTCTGAACAAAGGAAGCGCATGTTTCTCTCATCTGCCTTGAATGATGGAGGCATCTTTCTCATAAGATAGTCAGCAACTGAAATGTTGAAAGAAAGAACTGTTTTCCTGTGTACACTAATGTGAACAAAGGTCCTCAGCTCTAGCTTAGTGTCTGGCAGATAAAATTTGCTAAATACAGTGTAGATGAACTGAATAAATGACAGCAGCTTTCTTAATGAAGAAGTACTGCAATCTTTCTCATTCCATATTGAATCAGACACTCAATACTTATTTTTCCCCTTTGAACAAAAAATGGCCAAAAAAACGTTACAAAGAACAAGACAAATCTGTCTCCAGAACCAAGATTTGTCTCCAAATATTTGTATATTTAATTTTCAACAGGATATATAATGGCTGAACTTTTTTTTTACATTTTGCTCTAATAAATATGAACTTTATGAAGTCTAAGGGGGCAAGACAGTCACCAATCATAGGATAAATCCTTAAAGCTTCTTTTATTATTTTTCAGCTGGTGCCCTTTGCTGAAGGATATCTCCTGTGCTCCTCAGTGGCAGAAGCAGAATAAAAACATTTCATTTTATGGAAGCAATTAGACACACATCTGTTCCAGAACTTCCATATCAAATTCTTGTCCACATAGACCATGTGAGTTTCAAGATGTCTGCATGCAGCAAGGGAGGTTTTTAAGAAACATTCATGTAGCAGGAGACATGATAGAATTTGACCCTCTTTCACTTTGGTTCAAAGGAAATCCTGACTTTCACTCCTTGAGTAGTTAAAAACTTAGGGTTATTTCTGTTATTAATCTAAGAATGATTATAAAATTTCATGCTGCTTTTTATATCTATTTAATATGTGGTTAAAGATGTATTTTCAACTCTACATACCTAGTACTGAGTTTGCTGGCTATTCGATAAATAATTGTAGAGTGACTAAATGAGAGTATGTGTGAGGATAGGAAAAAAAGTTGATCATTGAGATTCTTAAAGTTTGCCATTACATTTGAACATGTAGGCTTTATTTGGGGAAGAAGCTCCATTTTAGTCCCCATGTTAATAACTAAAATAATAAAAATATATGATTAAATATTTTAAACAAATTTATACAGACACACTAAAAGTCCTACATATGAAAATCACCTATTAACAATCCATTGCCACTAGTTGAATGGACTTTAAGACATAAGATTCTAAATAAAAAAATAGTAAAGGGGCCTCCCCCTGTGTCTCCCCCGTGGTGCAGGGGGCTAAACACAGCGATTTAAATCGCAGCACTGTGGAGCTGTAGGCAGCTGCGAAACAAGTTCGACGCCTGGCAGGGGATATTCCCACATGGTGGGGCAGACCTCTCCTGCTTCGCCCGCTGCTCCCCTCAGCAGTGCATTTCTGACTATCTGCCTGTTCTGCTCCCCACTCTGTCTCTGGTGAATTCTCCCACCGCCCCACGCGTGGCCTGCACCCCAGCTTGTATGCATAAAGTAAATAAAAATAAAATTAAAAAAAATAAAAAAATAAAATTGTTGGGTTTTTAGACCATTTGAAATAGTTGTAAAAAAAAGTACAAAAATATTTAATACAAAATTTCAGAATGCAAAAAAAAAAAATTATATATATACACATACTATACAAAATTTTAAATGTTTATATATATATATACACACACAATATAAATTTTTAAATGTAAGATCATTATCACTTTTTAGTGTAGTTTTTGTTTTGTTTTTGCTAGATTCCTGTCACCTCACCATTATATCATATTTTAAAAACTGGCTTGTATTCTCATTTCCCTACCAAGAACAGTGATCCTCATATGTATGAATAGTTAAGGGAACTTTTACTCTTATCTGCTTTACTTTGTCCATGAGTATTAAGGACAAGACTCACATTGCTCTGTTCCAGTTTCTCCAGATTTTGGACTTCCAGCTGTGCTTATTATATGCTTTTTACTTCTTAATGGTAAGTTAGCATAATGTCTTGTTCCCCCTCAGCCCCAGTTCCTGGTTTAGTAATTTATATGTCAAGAATTCTAAGAAGTGGCTGTTAAATGAAGTAAATAGATCAATAAAAAGTCCAAATTTATCATACAACATTAAGTGTATACAGAAAGTTGGAACAATTTTTAGACTATATAGAATAATCTCTTCCTCTATTTCTAAACCTATGATTGCACATAAAATATAGACTTAATTAACTATCAAGAAATTATAAGTAGTGATCTAAAAGTAAAATCAGTAATTCACTGACTGCATTTTTAGCAAAAAAAAAATTTTCTAGGCTTCAAGACAAGGCTTTAAAATGATCTGCTTAATGATAATTAGCAAAACTAATGATAGTTTAAAACAATATGACAAATGATTAAAGATGTGGCTCATAGACAGATAATGTTCATTTTAATTCTTCCTTTCCTTTTTTTTTTGCCTTGTGCATTTATAACATTGATTGACAAATAAAAATACTTTAAAATTACAAAAAATATAGAAAATGTAAAATATTAATTAAAAAATAAAACTACCATTGTATACTAAAATCTACAACAATAGATCAACACTTTAACTTGTCTACTATTTAGTCATCATGTCCATCATGTCTTTCTACATTTCCTAAGATTTTATTTCTATCCATGTACTTTATATTTCCCTATGTACACTTTATTGTACACAAAATAAATAAATAAATGAGGAAATGAATTCTCATTTTAAGGATATTAGAATCATTTACTCATTCATAAATTATAAAATAGTTAACATGCTAGTTCTAAACAATAGGATTTTTTAAGAAATAGGATTTTTTAAAATCCTATTTTAAAATCCTAAAAAATAGGGCCTCCCTGGTGGCACAGAGGTTAAAGTCTCAGCGCAATCAGGCTATCTCCTGCCACTGCAGCATGAGTTCAATTCCCAGCCAGGGAGCTTCCCACATGGTGCAGCAGACCTCTCCTGCCTCGCATGCTGCTCCCCTCAGCAGACTATTTCAGTTGATCTGCCTGTTCTGCTCCCCACTCTGTTTTTGGTGAATCCTTTCACCCTCTGAACCTCTGGTCTACATCTCAATTCTTGTATGCAAAAATAAATCTTTAAAAAAAAATCTTAAAATATGGGGGTGGAAACAAAACTGTGTATAACTTATAATAAAAATTATATGAAACAGAATAGCATTTTTTAAATTCTAAAATAAATTGACATTTTTCATTTTACTTTTAGCATCTAATTTAGTAGGGAAAAATCATTGGCCTCTTGGCACTTACAACTCATGGTCTTGAAATAAGTAGTGTCTGTTTCTGTCTGGTTATAGGACTTAGCACACTCTTTGTTTTCTAATATGCCCTTCACTTAATCTTGTTGCTAATTAACAACAACTAAATTGGAGACCCTATGGGAATAACTGTGTTGATCTTAATAAAGTTAACAGTAAATGAGTATGGGCATTAGTAAAGTTTTAAGTTGTAAAAATTTATGCATGGTGTCAGTCTCTTGACAGAAATGAGGACTAAAAATCTATTAGATGATGAGATGTAAGTAGGTCTTCTAGTAATTGAAAGTGGCCCCTGGGTTCTTGAAATGTCACATGGCATCATACTTGTGATTAATTTAAAAGACATTTTTTTAAAAGTCTTTCTATGAAAATCTTGCTTGATTTGTTAACCTCTGAACATTACTGCCTGGAGTGGAGAACAATTAGATTCATTAATTTGTTTCTCTTCTCACTTGATTTAATACATCCTCAGTAATAGAGCTCACTAACAATTGTAGTCTTGACTTTAGTGCTTATTAGCAAATTATACTTTAAACTGAATATTAAATTATCATTGAGGACTGTGAATAAAGAGAGCATTTCAAAGCTTGAAAAAAAATAAAACCTATGTTTGGCACATACTTTCAAAGAGATAGGATTTTATATACTCAGAATTGTTTAGGCTATATAGACCCCATGGTATAGCTTTCTTGCATTGTGATTTTGCTAACTTAAAAATACCTTGAGAGATGTTTTCTAGCATATAAATTATTAAATGGTTATATCATCCCCTAAGGGAGGGATACTTTATATAGTTGATGGGTATTGATGAGCACTGAGTCTTCTAACAAATTAACTTTGTCCCTAAAGAATCTTGTTTTAAAGAGTTCCAGTTTACTTTTGTGAACAGCTAGTTTTTAAACCAAACATACTGTTGTAAATAATTAAAATGTCAGACTAACAAACACATATTGAAGATCCAAGAGAGAACAAAGACATACAGGCTGAGTTTTTGGATCAAAGTCTAAGGTGAGAGGTAGAGGAAGTAACCAACAGAAAGCCATTTTTATTCTAAATGCATTCATCTATACAATCAACATTTCAGTGCTAAAGATCAAAGATCTTAACCTGGAAGTCAATCAAGATAGATGTTATTCTGGGAGATTTTTCCTACTTTTATATGCAACCCCTGAAAGTTGCATCTTTTGTGATAATAGTATAACAGCTTTAGACTTGTTTTCCACATTCTATGCTCATTTATGTGAAACTGCTATAGATGCTACTATGACACCAGACAAAATAGCAGAAAAATAAAGAACAATTTTTACAAAGTCTTTCTCAACAACCTTCAAATGAATTGTTGACAAAATTACACATGAGGCAGAAATGTCAATGACTTCTAAACTTGAACTTCATTTTTGGCTATTCCAAGTGCTAGGATATAATTTTTTTTAAGCAGATACAATATAATTTTAACAAGCTGTTGGAAATCAATGGACATACCAGAAACAAATGCACTGAATATGAGCTACGGACAAAGAAACAAGAAGATAGTTGTATTTGATCCATATAGATTTTGGGCCCTTCATCAAATTGACTCTGTCCTCCCTTTTAAAAGTAGGTGACACAAAAACAGTAATCCAAAAGGTCACATGCACACCTATGTTTATTGCAGCACTATTTACAATAGCTAAAACATGGAAACAACCCAAATGCCCAAAAATTGATGACTGGATCAAGAAAATGTGGTATATGTATACAATGGAGTGCTATTCAACAATCAAAAATTATAAACTAATGTGATTCTCAATGACATGGATGGAGCTAGAAGGGATCATGTTCAGTGAAATAAGCCAGACGGAAAAAGAAAAATATTGAATGGTTTCACTTATAGGACTATAAGAGAGCCAAATGAGAAAATATAAAGAGAAAATAGGACACAAAACATAACAAAAGCAAGAACTAGCAGACAACTACAAATAAGAGACATTCTACAGGGGAGGGGGAGGAAGAGAGACCAAAATAGAGGAGAAAGAGCACAAGGGACTATGGTGATGGGAAACCTACGGGGTGTTACACAGTAAAGGATATAAATTAATTTTTTAAAAAATTAAAAAAGTAGGTGACAAACTTGAATATTATCTGATTAGTCCATGAAAGCATAAAAATTACCACGATGGAAAAATAGCCAAACATTTTTTGCATATGAATGCAATGACTAGAATTTAAAACTCAGGAGAGCATCTAGCACCAGCTAAGATGCAATAGGTCTCTACAAATATATCTGTTCCACGGGTCTCAACTAAAAATTCTGGAAATTTTTCAAAGAGGACTTTCAGTAGTGAAGATCAGTATGTAGATTTGGAAGATAAATCAAAATTTAAAGAATAAACTGTATTGTGGATCATTTCCTTATTCATTTTTTTGCCTTTATTTTCTTAGCCTTGTTCCAAGGGTAACCCAAATAAGAAACTATAAATCAGGCATAGTCAACCAAAGCACTAAGAAAAGTCTCCTTTTTGTTGTTGTTGTTGTTGTTGTTGACTAGAGGACTGAGAAAATAACTCCTATTAGCTGTGAACTGTTGGAGGAGAAAAATCCTTGTTCTATTCTTTTTTATTTTCTTTTTTTTTTTAGTTGGTAAAAGTCCAAAAGCAAAATTATTTTGCTCATCAACTATGAAAATAAGGGTCTGGAATTTGGAGAGTATGAGAAAACATCTGGCTAAAAATTGCTGGGGAAGAGAGAATCTCCCCAGCTGAGGTACACAAGTCCCAGGTTCACAACCAAGATGTGGAGAAACATAAGAAACATCAAAAAGGCTCAGAGGAGAACGATGACATAAAGCACCACCCATGTTTCAGGCTAACCCTGGAATGACATCTAGGTATAGTGGATCCAAGTAGTCAAACAAACGCTTTAAAAACCAAACACCGGAATTACCATCCATATTTTTTTAGGAAAAGTCAAACCCCAATGATCAGGATCTTTGAGTTAACAGATAAAAACTATGCAACTATTTTTATACTATAGAACAAAATGGAAATTTTAAAACTGAAAACTAAGTGATGATGAAATATAACTAGGGACTCAATAGCGGAATGAAGATGACAAAGATGAATCAATAGAAATTTTCTATTCTGAGGAATAGGAAGAGAAATTTGGGGAAAACATTAAACAAAAATGAATAATTCTGTGAAATAATATCAAAAGAACTAAAGCATGTGTCACTTCTGAAGAAGAGGACAGAGATGAATAAGTACAGGAAAAATACTTGAAGACATAATGGTTGAAAACATCCCAAATTTGGTGAAAGACGTACATTACAGATTTCAGAATCTAAACTTTCTTTAGATATTTTAAAGACTTCCCTATTTATCTTTTGGTTTTCACTAAACAGCAATGATATGCTTAGATGTGGCTTTCTTTGTAATTATATTCTGTGATTTGCTGAATTTACTGAAACTGTTATTTCATCAGCAGGGGAAATTCTCAACTGTTATTTTCAGTTCTTTTTTTTTTTTTTTTTTGATCTTGTCCTTCTGGGATCCCAATGACATGTATTTGAACATTCAGACTTGCCCCACACATCTTTATCTTGATATTTTGTGTTTTCCCCCCATCTTTTCTTTCTGTATTTTCTATGAGCCATATCCATTGATTTGTTCTCTGATTTGCCATGTCTGCTGCTAATTTTGTGCAATCAATTCTTCATTACAGTCATTATATTTCCAGCCTAGACATTTCATTTTGTTTAGAATTTCATTTTTCTACTTTAGTATCCCATCTTTCCATCCACTTTACTCCAGTTCTTTCATTTAAATTATCTAATGTAGTGAGTTATTTTAGAGTCCTTGTTTTCTAAATTTAACACAAGTCATTTGTAAATCTCCTGAATGTCAATAGCTTTCTTTTGATTATGGGCTATGTTTTCCTGATACTTTTTGCATATTTCATAGTTTTTACATTTTGTGAAAAGTATACTTGATGTTTTACATAAAACGAACAACAGAGAATGAAGTAGGTAATAATTTTACGCTAGGAAGAAACCTAGATTGTGCTTTTTTAAAGGTTTATTTATTTATGCATACAAGCTGGGGTACAGGCCAGAGGCATGGGGCAGCGAGAGGGTTCACCAGAGTCAGAGTGGGGAGCAGCACAGGCAGATCGATGGAAATACACTACTGAGGGGAGCAGCGGGCGAGGCAGGAGGGATGCTGCTCCATGTGCGAATCTCCCTGGCCGGGGGTCGAACTCAAGTCACTGCTGCCTACAGCTCCACAGTGCAGCACTTAACTGCTGTGACACCAGGGAGGCCCCCCTAGATTTTTCTTTCCACTATAAGGCAGCTACGGTAAAGATTCGCTCATTTTCCCCTTCTCATCAGAATTTGAAGTAGGTCAGACTTTAATTAGAACTTTAATTATTGTTAACTCCCCTCTGATTGGTAATATCTCATGGTGGTTCAGGCCATTTTCTTCAGTGGTGCTTGGGTATGTAAGTACAGTGAGACTCAAGATCTTTTCCTGCTTTTCTTCCTGCCCACCAAATTCCTTTCACCCTTTGACTCTGCAAAAATTCCATAGGCAATAACACTGGTCAACAAATTTTTACAAAAGTCATATCACTGAAATAAAATTAGTCATTTCCTATCAATTTGCATGTGCTCAATATGAATATTACAGTCAAATTCTAATTTTGGCTCTATTTTCTTTGTAATCTGAAATAAATGGATGTTTACATCACAAAATGCATGCCAATAGTAATAGGCCTATGGATAATACCTGTAAAAAAATCAAGCCATAGACTACTTCTTAGATTTCTTCACTTGTCTCGTGTACAGCTGTTCAGGAGCATCTCTGGGGAGGGTCCAGCAGGAGTCAGCCAGCATTGTAGGGGACCATTTTCTCTGGTTTCTTTGTTCCACTGATGTGATATCTTGATGAAAACACTCACCATGTTCATCACTAACAATACCAGAGTTCTGAGGGAAGAAATCCAGATGGGAATGAAGGAAGTGGATCTTTAGAGACATATTGCAGCCAAGTTTCTGATACTGCATCAGCATGTCTTCTACTAGTTCCTTGTAGTTTTCTGCTCCAACATTCCCAAGAAAGTTTGTAGACACATAGAGAAAAGCATTCCATGTGTGTTTTGAATCACCCTGCAGCAAGTTGTTGAACCGGTCATCTCAATGCAGATGGAATGTTTGGGTAGACTATTCTCTACTTCTTTTGCTTCATTATTCTGCCAGAGAGAGGAGGAACCAAACAGAAGTAATAGTCTTTTATGTGGTTGCTTGGCTCTCTCCACAGCATGGGGACTGCAAACAGCATTGACGGTCTTTTGCCATTGAACCACTGTGAAAGCTGTGTTGTACATGTAGCACAGCATATATGCAGGGCCCAAGGCTTGTCTTGGTCACCAATCTTGCATCCAAAGTCAAGATGATAAGCCTTCTTCACTTGAGAAGTGATACTTTTCTTCTGGTTGGCAAATGTCACTTCCCCACAAATAGAGCAGAAATCATCCACGCTACTAACGCACTTTCGAGGCATTACTGTTCTGTATTTTGCCTAAATGGATAAAATAAGAACAGTTCTATGGAACTGTAGCTTAATCTGTCTCGCACAAAGTCTGAAATATTTTCAATGCTCAACCTTTCCAACAGGGCTTTATATAGTGCACTACTGACACCAGCTTACTTCAGCAGCCGCCTGGAAGTAGTATTGCATTGCATCAGAGAATAATGCATTCAACTCTGGATGATGTGTGCTTGATGGTATTATGCAATGCAATGCAATATTACATCATTTTAGGCTGATTTAGGATGTTGTTGTAGTCCTACTGGATAAATTTATATGGTAAGACATATAAAATGAATTATATGAAATATCTTCAAAATGAGAGCTAATAAAAAATTCTCAGGGTTATATTCATGTTCAGCACACCAAGATACTACAGATTTGGGCCTTTTTAAGTCAGTTATGATCTCATTCTTGACTAGTGTAATTAGAAAGTGTGGAGAGGAGTTGGTTTAGATACCTCTCGCTTTCTGGCTACCACATAGTCCACATGTGGCCGTTGTCCGTTTCTCTAGCTGCAGCTGCTGAGGGCAGGTTTAAGCTCTCACCATCTTGTACCCCAGAATCTGGAAACACTCCTGATTTTAACATGTCCTCCTATTTCTGCCTACATGGGAAAGGTGTGTATGTAGGTATATATGTAGTTTTGATATTTTAGTTTACCTGGTATTCACTTAATTTTATAGCAAAAATGATAGAATTCTGCAATTTTCTATAAGCTATTCTAACAGGGATAGCTTCAAAAGGGGGACTTCAAAGTCTCTTTGGTTTTAAATTATTTTAGTACTCTGCAAATATATGCCTTCTAAAGGAAGACAGTGCTTAGAATACACTATGTTTGTTACCTAACCGATGGGGTGAGAGGTATTTTATTTATTGATACATTTAGCTACTTATTCTTGAAAATATTTATTATTCTACATTTTAAGTCCTGTGAGAGGTATAGAAAATGCAACAGTGAGCGAAACAAAGGCAAACTAAGCAATCTACATTAAAAAAAAATTAGGAAAAGGAAAAACATACTCTTATTTCAGGGGGTTATGGATAAAAGAAGTTGACTGAAGTTATAAAGCAGCTACCTCATTATTCTCAAGTGCATGCTGTGCCAACAATTTTTTAATACTGTCTCTTTACTAGATTTCATATTTAATCACTGTAACATCTATATTGATTCCATTTAACATTTTACCTTAAATATTTGAGGACAATTATGCTTTCTATATGTTAGCAATCAAATTATTGTGAAAATATTTGCTGAATGAATGAATTCTGTCAGAGTAGCAATCAAAAAGAAGAACTGGATGCAAATAGTCTTAATTAAATCTAATATGTATGGTTGCAGTGGTATTGTAAAAAATGTTAATATAATGTCTAGTGACATTACAGTGTGGCATCTGTCGTCAGTTTCAAGACCAAGTCTACCAATTATTACCTTTCTGATATTGTTGTTTCTTCATATTCATGTACCTAAGTTTCTCTGTTGCTGTTTGGAAAAACAATAGCATCTCTTCTGCATCTTCTTGTGAACATTGATCAATATTCATAATTAATATATTATATATGTAATCATAATCAATTAAATACCCATTTATCAATTTATTAAAATTTGATTAATATTATATATGATATATAATTAATAACAATTTTATATACATGAATGCATAATTAATAATATCCAATATAGTATATTAATTATATCATATAATTCTATAACTAAATAATGAAATATTTAGAAGAGCACCTAGCATTAAATAGACAAAACAAAGATATTTGATATTCATAGTAACCGTAGTAGATATATCAATATTGTATTTGGTTTCTATCACTGCATGGCAAATTCTGACAAACATAGTAACTTAAAAACAACATCCAATTATTAGTTCACAGCTTTATGAATCAGAATCCTTGGTAGACTTGTTTAGGTTCTCCGCCTGGGGCCAACAGGTTCAAGTTAAGGTTATACCCAAACTGGGTTCTTACGGAAACTATCATTTCTTTTATTCTGCTATGTAACTCATTCAGATTAGGCTTCCCTTAGACTTGTGGGTTTGATATCCTGGTATCCTACCAGTACTGCTCACAGGTGTTCTGAACTATTCTAAGATTCTTGCTTCATTACCTCCTTAGTCAGGCAAAAAAAACTCCAATCCCTCAAATATTTCATGATTCAAATTTCTACCTTCCTTTCCTTACTACCAGAAAATATTCTGCTTTTAAAAGTCTCATGCAATTAGATTAAATCCAACCAAAAAACATGAGTTACATCTGCAAAATCCCTTCTGCTGTATAAAATAACATAATCAAGTTTGTAAGTCACAGGGGCCATCTTAGAATTCTGTCGCTCATTCTCATAGCAGGTATTCCATACAAAGGCTTACCGAGATATTTCAGGTGGAGATTGAATATACTAACAACCATCCAACCTACCCTTCTAACAACCCTTGCACTTTTTCCATTAGCACCAGTGGAGAACAGTCAGGCTGAGAAGACTATATTAGAGAATGGGGTGTTGATGAAGAAAACCTATAGTTTCCCTTTACTCACACCTTCACTCTCCAGACATTGCAGAAGACTTCCATAGTGGCATGTATTGATGTTTGAAATTGTGTTCTCTTCTAAGCAGAGACTTCCAACCATTTTTGATAGTTGACAAGGCATTAATTTGCAGTGCACTGATGATGCTGAAGTATAGAAAAATAGGTAGGAGAGAAATAGAAATGGCCAAGTCTGAAATGAACTGCCTTTGACTCAGCTATCAGATCTACTATTTGGTTTGACAAAGATATAAGTATATTCTTGATAAAGACTTCAAGTTAATAAATCTCTGCTAACCCATAGGATGTTATATCAGAGGGAAAAATAAAATTAATTTAGAGAGGAGAATGAACTGATTATGTACTATGTATGAAATAGTGTAGGCAATATAACAATAGTATAGCATATATTCACAGCATGTATACTACATACAACAGGAAGAGCGCTCCTCACTTATTACAAAAGGAAGTTCCTTGCTTACTTGCTGAATATAACCCTTATTCTGAGATTCATATATGAAAGTTTCTAAAATATCTGATTAAAGATTGAAACATAGCATTGGATAGATTTGAGTATATCCTTGTTGATGATATGTGAACTTCCAAATAGATGATGGGCATTTTCTGAGATTTTGGAGATGGTCTATATCTGAAGTATTAACAAGACAGTCACAAGGCACATATGACTATTCAGCACTTGAAACATAGCTAGCATCATGGAATAATAAAATTTTAAATCTTAATTTTTTAATATGCTTATTTTATTTTTTAATGAATTTAATTATTTTTTCTTACATCGTTGTGGTCCTTACAGTTCTCTCGCCACCATAACTAGCAAGCTGACCATAAATTTTACTTAATTTTGAGGAATTTACACTTAAATGTAAGTGCACATATAAACTGCACTGTAGGCACTCATACTGTAGATCTTAAGTCTGAAAAGTCTTTCTGTTTATTAATATATGAAATTAATCAGTGGACTAAGAATAAATGACAGAGGCTTTTAAATTTCAGAATTCTCAAACGTAATGAGTTAGGAAACAATCATTATTTCCTAATTGACAACAGGTCCATGGGTTAGGTACCGACATTTCCTGCCACTTTGCTGGACTCTCAGTCACTAGAGTTTTTAGCTCCTACCTCCTTTCAAAAGGATAGTTTCCGCTCCCTCAGTGTTCCCAAAGGGAAAGCACAGGGATTTCCTGATATCTCAACTTAGCCCAACCAGAACTTTAAGATTCCTGGCATGTCAACACTTGCCTACATAATTTAATTCTTGTTTTTATTTCTCCAGTTGAAAATCTTCCCAGAGAACAGACCCAGAGACATGCTCTTTCACGCTGCCAGTGTTAAAACAGATTGCCAGGTCCCTGAATTACCTCTTCCCCTTTCTAGCTATGTTTATTCACTGTTGTCTTTGTTACAGCACATATCCCCGGAGAGATGACAACCTCCTGCTGGTGATTATTTTTATTGAAAGGAGATACTCAAAGAATTTCTTAACTATCTATACATTAGTCATAATAGAAATAGTCATACCAGTGACTATAACAAGCAAAACATAGACACAATGACACCAGCAATTTTTGCATCCAATTTTCAATTTCCAAAATGCAAATTGAAACTTTCGTACAGATTTTTACATTATACATCAGAAAATCCAGGAGATATATCTCTTGTTCCCTAATGAATGGGCAGCCCTAGAAATAGCAAGCTGATTTCAATTTCAGTGTGTTTTTTCTTTTCTTTTTTGCTTTGAAATCTGGGGTGTTTCTATACTTCTTGAAATTGTACACTCTGTGCTCAAACAACTTTCCCAAAGGAGCTATCAGGTTGCCTATATATTTTAAAAATATGGCAGAGCTAATATAAATAATATATAAAAAGAATCTCTTAGTGAGTCTTTATGGAAAGAGGGAGAAAAAATGAGTAACATACATATTAAAGATTCTCAGCCTACTCACTGATATTCTCTCAACAGTCTAGCACCAAGGCAAAAGCAAGTACTTTGAAGGGTACAGCAGAGATATAACCTCCTTCTTGGAGGTGGTTCGTTTGAGGTAGAGATTTACACACTGCAAACAGGAAGCAAAAGATATCCAAATAGTCCCAAAGACCTGCATTAAGGCCATTACAAATTCATGTGGCAATATGTTTTTCAAAAATTTTAAGCTGTATTTTTTTACTTGCCTTTTTGATGTATAAAGACATCCATTTGGTTATTCAAAACAATAGTACTAGCTTGAGAACAGTTTCTTTGCAACCAAGTTATGGTGTTGGATTTAAAGATTTTTTTCTGAAGATTCCTGAGGTTTCTGTCAAAGATCCAGCTCAAAGATTGAGAGGGGAAGATAATTCTATAAAGATTTAGATTAGGTACTGACCTTATTTCCTAGCCCATGCTACCTTGCTCAATTCTTAACTTTTTTGATCTTTATTCCTTTTGTCTCACCTGCTTAAGAGCTGCCAAGAAATTTCCCAGAACATGCTGTGTGTTTCTCACTTAGCGTGATAGGGGATTATGCACCTATATTTTGTTCCACCCTGTAAGACTACACAGAATGAAGATTTTTAGGTAATAGATTATTTCTTTCCCTCCTTGCTTGTAGTATTTCCCTTGCCAGGTTATTTGTGGAGGAGAGACTAAAAATGGCAAAATTAGCAACTTCTCCTGAGGCAGCATATGCTTTTGTGTCATCTTCCTGCCAAAGGACCTGGAACCAAGCTAGCTATTATCACTGACTCTAGGGGACCTCAATGTTATTGAGCATGATTTTGGCACTTTAGATTAGTCAATCATATACCTAGAAATGTTCTGGTCAAAAGCAGAGCAATGCAAATGACAAAAATTTCAGAAAAAATTCAAATATTATTTGCGGAATGTCAGATGGTTTCTCATAAATACCAACAAAATGAGTCCAGTGTATGCTTTGGATAGCTAAATTTTCTTGAGCCTGAAAGCTGTGTTCTGAATGATTTCCTAAATTCAGAGGAATCACAGCCAGACTCCTTGAATTTTCTCAAGCATTCAAATTTCAATCATGAGCTAGTTTAGCTGGAAGTCATATTTGTCCCAACTTCCCTAGAAGTCTTCCTGGCTACAGTTTAGAGATTTCGGCTTAGACCAAGCTAATATTTTTCTATAGCTATGTTAAATTTTTTGCCACTTATTACTTGAAGCTACTATTGGCAATTATCTGATATTGAAAATAACAACAACAACAACAGCAAAACCTAAACAAAGCCTAGCAGGCAACCAGAAATGAAAGACATTCATCGGGAGAGGGGGAAGATAAGGATTCACTATAGGGGAGAAAAGAACACAAGGGACTATGGGGAAGGTTCATAGGTGAATCGGTGGTGGGTAACTAATAATGTTAAAGATAGGGTCTCCCTGGTCCGTGTAGCAGTTAAGCGCTGTACTGTGGAGCTGTTGGCAGTAGCAACGCAAGTTCAATGCCTGGCCGGGGAGATTCCCACATGGCTGGTAGACCTCTCCTGCCTCGCCCACAACTCCCCTCAGCAGTGTATTTCAATTGATCTGCCTTTTCTGCTCCTCACTCTGTCTCTGGTGAACCCTCTCACGATCCCACACCTCTGGCCTGTACCCCAGCTTGTATGCATAAATAAATAAATCTTAAAAAAAAAAGGAATGAAAAGAGCTTAAAAACCTTTAAAACATTTAAAAGATATAAATAAGAAATTAAAAAAAATAAAATTAAATAGCAGGAAAAAAATCAATTTGAGTTTTTTTTCCTCAAGTTGCATAGAGTATTGTGTTTCTATAGTTTTCAGTGAGTTCTATAGTAAACAATTGGCGTTCAAGAAGCATCTTGGTTTTTCCAATTAGTATCAGTTTGCTGCTTGATGATTTTGTTTAAATAGGATTATCAAGAGCGTCATTTTAAAGGGATCATGCCACGCAAGATAAAACATCACACCCACAGACAAAGCAATTTACACACGTGTATCCTAACTTCCTTCACGAGTATTATAAAGAGACTTCTCTGTATTATAGAAATATATTCAATTTTGAGAAGAAATTTTAAAATTGTCTTTACATTTAATTATACAAGTTAAAACATTACTCAGATTTTTGGGTCTTAGGTGGTTTGCATGCTATTCTTAAGTTAGATATTTGACACTATACATAGAATTATAAAAAAGTTCCACATGACCACAGTGATGTCTATCATTTCATTTTTCTGTTAAAAATGGGAAAATACAACAGTTGTTGTATTTCTTTAAATTTCACCTTTGCCTAAGTTACGTTCTAATGAAAAATAAAAGTGCATGTGTTAAAGAAATTTTGTGCTTGTTTCAATTTAACACCAGATTTCATATGATTAGCTGAATGAGTTTAACTTTTGAGTCTTTTTTACATAATGTTTATTTCACATATAAAGTCCTACAAAATTCAACCCCTATATTCTGAAAAGTTATAACATATGTCTGAATATCAAAAATATTGATATTTTTAAGACAAATCTAACTGCTGACTTTTCCTACATCATCTGGACAAAACTTTTTGCCACTATTAGTACCAAATCTGTTTATGGAATACTGAAACATTTTTTTTAGATGGCTGGAATTTTAAACCATATTTATTCTAAAATTATTATCTACTTACAATATAAAATCTATATCCAAAATGTCTCCTAATACTAAACAGACCCCAAGAAGCTCCATCTTTCATAAATATGAGGGAAAAAAGAAAGGTAAGACAAACAGGAATTAAGACGTTTCTATGTCATGGTTATTGACCTAGGAACCAGGCAAATATTAGTGGAAAATATCCATAACTATCTTTACGTTCCTACATCTTATTATCTAGAAGAACTTAATGTGGACTAAAAAGACAGTATTTTATAACTGATTATTTCTGTTATCACAAAAGATACCTACTTTTTCTAAACACTTTACTTTCTGACTTTTATATGTAAGCTACTATACTGTGGGCATCATGGGAGGTTTACATGAAGCAATACAGTATTCTATGTTATACGTATAGGACTTTATTATGACATCCATAATGAGCATTGAATGACTTGGCATGTTGTGTTATTACAACAAAACAAAAAACTAACCATCTAAGAAAACACTTTTTAATACAAATATTTAATGCATTTGATGACCGATATACCCTAATTCTAGAGAATAAAAAATGTTTTGGTAAAAATTTAACATAAATGTTCAAAAAGAAAAAAGCAAGAAAAGTAACATCTGTTTGGGCAACACTCTTAAATTTTTTATCTACAATCCTGAACATGGTAGTGATAAGTTCACATGGAAAAGTATCAGGAAAAATGAAGTTAAGATTTAATGGGCAATTATTCAATGATTTCAGTATGGACTCATAAATACTACATGCTGTGAGTAAAACATAAGAGAAATGATAACAAACTTGAGAAAGTGGGCCAAGTGGAGCTTTTTAAAGTAAAATAAAATCAGTTGAAAGAGATTCAAAGGTGGACAGAAAAAAAGTTAAGGAAACTGAGAACAAATCTTAAATTTTCCTTCAGAATGAGAATGTTCTGATTACTGCCTTTAGAAGGTAAAGAAGATTGAGACAGGATGATTTTTCAGGACTTGTCAATTAAATCGCACAAAAGTTTCCTGGTAACACCACAGACAGTCACTGTACTTCATAGTCTTAGAAACAAGGGACTATATTATATTTATTTTTTCTGGCACAAAAAAAAAAAGCTTCACTAAATAACTGAGGAATACATGTGTGGGTTAGTACTTATTCATACTGAATTGGTATTGTAAGAGAATTCTTGCTAGTGGAGTGTAGATAAGCTCTTTCCTACATATCACTCACATGGTCTGAGCAGTTTTAAATGGCGGGAATGGAGGTCAACATGGCTATTTCATGGGCCCAAGAGCTCAGTGGCTGCACAGGACTCTCTAGGGATTCCTAACAGGCTCTACAGACCAACCCCTTGCCACCTGTCCTCTCTGGGAAGTAAAACACACTTGTTATACCACGGGTGTGGAAAAAATGATTTTTCCAGTGCCTTGAAATTTCTGCTTCTGAAAACTCTAGGTTTGGAAACTTTCCTGTTAGATGCAAGAGGAGACCACACAGCAAGGACTCCTAAAGTGATTAATTAGGAGCTACGAAATAAAGAAACATATACAGATGTTCATTTATAATGATGCACACCTGACACTTACATAATGTGATAATGCAATGTTACGTCAATATTTTTTTTAGAAAGTAAATATTATAGTTGGTTTTAAAAAAGAAGGTTGGGATTTAATAGTCATCTTAAGTGGTCTGCATATAATTGGGGCATATTTATACCTGTATAGTGACAGAATGTTGAATTTGATGTCACAGATAACCAAATTGTCTTTTGCAAAAAATAATAAACAAGCAATTAGACACACTAACAAAGAAGACACTTGGAATTTTTCATTTGGTAAAAGGTAAATTTAACAATGAGACAGATTGGTGAATGGTTCTAAGGATACTAGGGGCCATAAAACAATATAGAAATATAACGAAACAACTAAACTACATCTTTTATGATTCTACATGTTGGTGCTCACTATGCTAAAGGTAAACCAATATTATTCATATTCAGAATATTGACATTTTATTTTGTTATCAGGGTTTATGTTTTATTTCATAGATGTGCTAGTTCATTAAACCATCACGATGCTTCAATATCGTTATTACAATATTAGCATCATTGCAACTTTTATATTAGGAAGATGACTGTCAAGGAGTATATTTAACAGTTTGATATGATATTTATGAAGACAAGGAGTATTTTTACATTTCCATCAATTATCCTCACCATATGACATATTCTTTAGTTCCTGGGAGTCACCTACAAAATTTTATTAAGTGGTCGAATATGAGAGCAAACTTTTCCAAATGATTATGTTGTAGTGTTAGATTCATATATGTGTCTTTGACGTCACAATCTCAATTTCGAACAGAAAGAATGTGTTTTTCTGGTTTTTGAAAACAGCTGCACTTAAAGAGAAAATAATGATAACATTAAAATATACTTTCAGCAGTGTATTTCGGTTGATCTGCCTGTTCTGCACCCTACTCTGTCTCTGATGAACCCTACTCACCACCTCACACCTCTGGCCTGCAACCCAGCTCATATGCAAAAATAAATAAATCTTTTTTTAAAAAAATAAAAATATATACTTTTTTAGGAGGGGTGTATTCTTTCCAAAAAAGTTTTGAGGAAGACTAAGGTCAACGCATTTGTCAACATACTTACTAGTCTGAGAAATGTTTTCATGTAATCCCTATTGACTCCTCTTTCATTCTGATATTGAATCATTCATCAAACATTTATTGAGATTTCCTATGTGTCAGACACTCTTCCAGGCACGAGTAGGCAGTGGTAAATAAAAGAACTCCTTGTCCTGAGTGAGTCACATTCTATACTCATACATTCTGAGCCCCCAGAGTTGTTGTCATTCAATATGAATTCATGACTGTGACTTACCATTAAAACCTCACTTTCCTCATTTATAAAGTGAAGATGATAAAACCGTCCTGATAATGTTTGTATCCAAATATTAGAGAAAACACTAAGCAATAATAAAAATGAAAGCAAGAATGGCAATTTTTAGGTTTGCAGATGGCCGTCATCGATATTATCTTACTGAGTTCTCTACTAATAGTATTATGATAATTATCAAGATTATGAAACAATATAATCAGCCCTCAGTTCAAGTCCTTGCACCAGTCTATCAACTATTTGACTTTGGGGAATTTATTAACCTTATTGACATAAGTTTCTTCATCTTCCAAGAGAAAATTGCACTGTACTTTGCAAGGTTTATTGACAATCTATGCAAATTGTCTGTCCATGAATACTAATTATTATAACTACTCAAAAGTGATAGGTGTGAAAATTTACAGCTATAGTGAGCAATCAGAATTATCACTCCCTACTAGTGAAAATAAAGTTATGTACAGCTATTCTGGAAAAGTATTTGGAAGCATCTTCTCAAGATGTGGTACAGAAATTCTACCATATATATGTTTGTCAAGTTACATATTATAGGATGGATTTAGCAGCATTATTCATATTAGCCGAAACTTGGAAACTAACCTCATGATCATCAATAGTTGAAAAGCAATTCACAAAATGGAATGGAATTCAATAATATGGATAAATTATTTATAGCACACAATAATGTCACTGAATCTAAAAAACATAACGCTGAGTGAAAGAAGCCAAACCTTAAAGAGTACATACCCTATAATGTTATTAGTATAAGATTCAAAAGTAGGTTAAAATGTATGTTTGGAAATTGAAAAAGTGCTTACCATTAAAATTGTTGTGGCCACAGTGATTAAAAATGTGAGGAGACTTTGGGGATTCTAGAAAAGTTGTTTTTCTTTGGGTTTTTGTTACAGAAGTATGTTCATGTTTATAGAAAATTTAAAGCTGTTTTCCAGTTTACTTTTCTGCTGCATATTTTAGTTCAGTCAAAAACAGTAGCTAAATTTCTAAATATCAGTTTTAATTTTTTAAATATTAAAAATTCATACAATCTGAAGTTGTTTTTTTTTTTTTAATTTTAAACCATTGGCTTACTTTACTCTAGTTAGAATGTTAGTGTGAAAATCAAACTCTAGAAGACACTCCTCTCTCACACATGTGAAATTTCCTTCCATTGATTTTTCCAGGCAAATTTGTAACAAGTGCCTTCTAACTCTAAAAGGCTATGTTTCAGATCTTTTGAAACAAGGGTGCCATTGCCTGACATGGACACGAATACCAAGTAACCTCAATACAATTGAGCTATTTAAAAAGTACATGGGAGAAGATGTCACCAGCAAAGCAGTAGCTGAATTTCTTTTTAATTCCTTCTTTTGTCAATTTTGTACAGAGCAAACAAATAAAATACAATCACCACACACTGCACTTGCTACATCATGATGTTTACTAATGACTGTGAGTATTTCTACTCCTTTTCTTTGTTTTTATAATTATTGAGGTAATGTTGACTTAGATCACATTACGTGTCTTTATGGTATAGGTTTACACATCTACTGCATATTCAACATCAAAGATTTAGTAATCTCCCATTAGATCTCCCCTCTGATAGTCTTAGTTATAGTCCAGTGTATTCCTTCTCTCTTGTTTTTACTCCTCCCACTCTCATTCCTCCTCTCCACTCCCTTCTGTATGGCTCAGATTTATGTTCAGTTATCAAGGTTTGTCCTTGAGGGTATAACCTTTTATTTCATTTCTCTATATTCTGCATATAAGTGAAGCCATATGGTATTTATCATTCTCATTCTGATTTATTTAATTTAGCATAATCCTATCCAGTTCTATCTGTGTTGCCACAAATGGCAAAAGCTTATCATTTTTTATAGCTAAGTAGTATTCCATTGTGTATATATACCACATTTTTCAAATCCACTCATCTTTCCTTGGACACTTAGGTTGTTTCCATATCTTAGCTATTATAAATAATGTTCCAATAAACATAGGAGTGCAGGTTTCCTTTTGGATTAGTATTTTGGTCATTTTTTTTGGTAGCTATTAAGGAGTGGAATTGCTGGGTTTTATAGCAGATCCAATTTTAAAAGTGTTTTGAGCAACCTCTACTTAGCTTTCCACAGAGGCTTGGGCATGAGAGGGTTCCTTTTTTTTTTCACACCCTCACTAGCATTTGTTGTATTTGATATATTTTTTTTTTTTAATATGGGCGATTTTCACTGTGTGAGGTGGTATCTCCCTGTGGTTTCATTCTGCAATTCTATTATGACAAGTAATGACAAACATTTGTCATAGGTCTATTTGGTTACCTGCATGTCTTCTTTGGAGAAGTGCCTATTTAGCTTATCTGTCCATTTTTTGATTGTGTTGTTTTCTTTTGTTGTGTTATTTGAACTCTTTATAGATCTTTGATATTAGTCCCTTGTCTGATGTATGGTGTACAAATATTCTAGTTCTTATTGGAAAAAAAGTACTGAGTAATTTCCAATATACTATTTCAAGATATTTTTATCCAATTCTTAATGCTAATAAGCACATATATAAGCTGAACAAGAGAGAGACAAAATTTTCTCCATTATGAAATCAACATTCTATTCACACAAATAAGGTAGAGCCAAACCCATAACAAACCTGAGAAGTCTGACTTTAGAATCGTGGCTATCAGAGGGGGAGGGAAAATGGAGACCAGGGTGGAGAAGTTGCCCAATGGACTTTGGTGGAGGACTATGGGAAGACATGTTGGTAGAGGTTGTGATAAGGTAATATATTGATACATTAAAGAAATGTGATCTTATACCTTTGAATCATACACAGTGTTATGAATTAATGGCACCACAATAAAACAAAGAGAAAGAAAAATAAGATTATTTTATACTGTGAGGAAAAAAAAAAACAATCAAAATGTATGTTGCTTTTGCAAGGTTTTCAACAATTCCAAAATATTTATATAGAAATAAAAATGCAAACAGCAGCCCTTATGTCCACCTGTGACTGAGCAGGTCTCTCTTTCAACAAACCTGTCCCTTTTGGGGGCAGCTTTTCCTGCCTGCTTGTGTCTCTGCAAGTATCCTTTACTCTTCTCTCCCTTATATAATAAACCTGCCCTTTTGGATATTAAAAAAAAAAAAGGAAAGAAATATGGGCCTCCCTGGTGGTACAGGGGTTAAAGTCTCAGCACTATCAAGCTACCTCCCACCACTGCAGCATGAGTTCTATCAGGGCCAGGGAGCTGACCCACATGGCACAGCAGACCTCTCCTGTCTGGCCCGCTGCTCCCCTCAGCAGTGTATTTCAGTCAGTCTGCCTATTCTGCTCCCCACTCTGTCTCTGGTGAATTCTCTCACCCCCACAACTCTGGCCTACACCCCAATTCTTGTATGCTAAATAAATAAAAAAATAAATATAAGTGTAATGTAGTTAATTAAAATCCATGTTAACTGTATAAGAAACAAATAAAGGATATAATGTCACTGAGTTCCATTTTTCAATCATACCTTACTGTGTCAAGTTGTCTCAGATACCTTTATCGTTTTCTGTAATTTTTTCTTTTTTTTGTTATTTCTTCTCAGGAAAAAATAATACAATCATATTTCGTTGAAAGTACCTTAACTATACAATGTTAAAAGCAGCTGTGTGTCTATTCAATCAGTGCCTCATATTTGTCACCGTTCTTCCCAAGAATGGAATATTCTTTCCAAAAAAGTGTTGAGGAAGACAACTGAGGTTAACACACTAGTCAACATACTTACTAGTTAGAGAAATGTATTCATATAATTCCTTTTGACTCCTCTTTCATTCAGGTATTTAAGCATTCATCAAATATTTATTGAGATTTCCTATGTACCAGACATTCTTCCAGGCACTAGGGATTCAGTGGTGAATAAAAGAGCCCTTTGCACTGAGCAGGTCATGTTCTATACTGTATATTAAGTGAATTAAGCAAATTAAGAATTAAAGTCAGGGCCTCCCTGGTGGCACAGCGGTTAGGCGTTGCGCTTTGGAGCTGTCGGCAGCAGCGATGCGAGTTTAACACCCGGCCGGGGAGAGTCCCACATGGTGCGGTGGACCTCTCCTGCCTCGCCCGCTGCTCCCCTCAGCAGTGTATTTCTGATCTGCCTGTTCTGCTCCCTGCTCTGTCTCTGGTGAACCCTCTTGCCACCCCACAAAAAAAAAAAAAAAAAAAAAGAATTAAAGTCAGCTATTGAGGAAATGTGCTCACATTGGCACTTCCATTCTTTACCTGTGATGCTTTTTAAACATCAAACAGAACACTCAGGGAAATTAATTTGTTATATTGCCAGAACTTTTGGCATACAAGACTCATAAGATGCTTATATCTTGGCTGTAAACTAAGCCAAATAAAAATGTCTCTAGATAGGATTTTCATACTTAAGATTTCTGTATTCCCAATATTGATGAAACCTCATTGTCTTCATAGAACACAGAAAAATGTGCAATGCAAGATATTTTTGTGGAGCAGCTACCTTTGATCCCCACAATTCCTCAGAAAATCATATCATGGTTTAATTAAGAGGCCGGGCCTCCCTGGTGGTGCAGAGGTTATTCTCAGTGCTATCACTGCTATGGCCTGAGTTCGATCCCCAGCCAGGGAGCTGACCCACATATGGCACAGCAGACTTCTGCTGTCTCTCCCGCTGCTCCCTTTATCAGTGTATTTCAATAGATCTGCCTGTGCTGCTTCTCTGTCTCTGGTGAATTCTCTCACTCCCTGCACCGCTGGCTTTCACCCCAGTTCTTGTAAGCATAAATAAATAAAAATAAATCTTTAGAAAAATAATTAAGAGGCCATGATTGCCTTAAAGGTGATCTGAGGAAGAACGAGGGAAGCACATTTGCCAGTGATGGCAAAGTGTGCTCGTTTGATCAAGGGACAGTATCAGTTATTAAACCACAATATGAGTCAGAAACATCTGATCCAGTAGGTACAAGGTGAGCTTCCAAAATCTGAATTTCTACTTGTCAACAGGTGGTGGTGTTGCTGCTGCTGACCTGAGCACCACACTTTGCAGCAGAGGACTCATTGTGTAATATAGTCCTCTTTGCTTTGGGAGTCCTACCATTCAGAACTGGTACAGTGGCTGAGGCCAGTTTAGGACTGAGTTATGTAAGGTACAGGCTGTGAGGATGAGATCAGTTTGCTTTGTCTTAACATTGTAATAGGAGCAGAATTTTTCTTGTGAGAAGAATTAAATTTTCCAAAGTTATTATTTAGAACAAATGGGCTTTTGAAGAGAAAACCTAACCTGTTTTTTTCTTGTTTTTTTTTTTTTTTTAACTAGTAAGAGATTTAAAACCACATTTAAAAAGGTGGAAATAATAAACATAAAGCTATTGAAGTCTTAAATTTTAGGTTAATTTCCATAAGCCTAATGGGTTCATTTTATAGCTTGAGTGAGTTTATCCAAATTCTTGTAACATGTAAACAAATAAAACTTTCCATATTAAACATATGGTAACAAGTGCAACTTCTAACATAAATGTCATTTATAAATTGTTTATAAATATTAAAATAAACTCAAGTTTTAAAATGGCAACCTCAATAAACTATTACATATCTCAAAGAGCTTCATTCCATTACTTAAGAAACCATGAAATAATTGTAAACATGATTACATAAGTTTTTCTTCATATACATTTTTACTCAAACAAAACCTTTGCTCAATATAATTAATAGTTTTTCTTCCTTGAGCCCTTGAGGTAATTGGAATATAAATATTACCCCATTCTCTCCCATACATTTTGGTTGTTTAAATTTCCAAATCTTTTATCAGCAAGATTATTCATTTTAAAAATTAAATACTATACTTGAGATCTCTAATTTCTTATTCTTTCCCCATAAATAACCAAATAACATATAGACTTTTCATGTTTATTTATTTTATAATTAAATGTATGGTAAATATAAATCACCAGATTGAATTTTATGTCTTCTCTTAGCCTATTCTACTTTGTTGCTTCTATGTATCAAGTTCTATTCATTAGAAGGACTTAATTTTGTGAAACAATTTCCATAATCTGAGAATCACCCATATCTCAATGGGTTATACAGCCCACAAAAAAATATAAATAATTTTAATGAAAACTTTAATGAACATTTTAAAAATTTTAATGAATTTTCATATATTTTTTCATATTTTTTTTGGGTATGAAACCAGTCAGATTTCTTAAATATTCTAAATCTAGTGAAAAGTGATTCTAAACACTCATTATCCAAGACTCTGAGAAAAAAAAAAATTATTCATGCAATATGCAGCCCTTACACTTAATGACAGTGCTGTAAACCAATGGCGAGCTTTCATGCTCCCTGAGTAAAAACTGAGAAGATCCTTGGACATCCGGACATTAAGTTCCTAACTGGGGTCTCATGAGCCTAATCCAAGCACCCTGTCCAAGTCATATTTCTACAGCCTTGTGTTTAGTGTCAGTGTGGGTTTCTTTCTGGTATCTCAAGAAACAAACCTATTTCGAACTCCAGCATCTCCATGTCTACATCAAAGTCCTATTGCTCTTTAGGTGCTCTATGAAAATGAGTCACAGCTTATTGTCAATTGGTGGTATCATCCCCAACAAATAACTTTTTCTGTTACTCACATGGGGAAACTCTCTCCATACCGTGGCAACTTTCATTTGCACACTATGCATATGCAAATGTACATTTTAAATGTTTTGGTTCTGAATTGAAGCATGTTAATTTTCCCCAAACTAAACACCTTAGAGCTTGCTTATTTGTTTCCTGTTTGGGTGGGGTTGGTGAGAAATGGTGTTAGGTGGTGAGGAAGGTTAATCTAAAAGTATTTTATTCTTATTCTTCAATAGCATTGAATGAACTATGAATAAACAATTAATTTAATAAATTATCCCACAGGTGTGTGTACCTGTGTGTGTTCCTATGTATTTATGTAGCACAGTCTAATAAAAAAAAATATTCAAGAAAGAAAAGAGGAAAGAAGGAAGGGAGGAAGGAAAGAAAGAAATAGGATACGATTAAGTTATTTTATTCAGTCTCAAACTGTCCTAAACTAAAATAAATAGTACTCTATATCAAATATCTTTTTGATGGGAAAACTTCCTTTTTGAAGAATTCTAGGTGAGCTATCACTAATTGGGAAGTATTCTATAATAATTCATAGCTGGGAGTCTTTATTCTTTATCTGAATTCAAGTTCCTGTCCTTTTTTTAACAAATACAAATAAGTCTTAAGAAATGAGACTCCCTAGGAATCTGTTGGAAGACAAGTGTTTCTTCCGTTTCAACACCATGTGTTACCCAGTTCTCGATAACAATGTGACTCTTCACAATCTAATTTTGGAAATTGCTGAAAAGGTAAAAGGAAAATATGCTCAGGCTGCTATTTGGTATTTTAAAATGACCATGAGGTCCTTTTATGTTTGTCTCCTAAGACACAAAATGATAAGCTATATTACCGATCAGTGAAAATAGGGATAAACCCAAATGGAGTGCACATCTATATGCTCATTTTTATCCTAGGTAGACATACACCTATAGTTGGGATCCTAAATTTTCATTATTAAAAAAAATGCTTCAAATTAAAAAGAATGATAAAAAAACTCAGCAATTATTTTTCATAAAAGGAGGGAAAGCAAGGGATGTTTGTTATATGAATATGCTTTGCATTCAAGGAAATTACCACATGTTTATCTATATTTTATGTCATTATTTTGAAAAACTAGCAAAATGTTTGTAGAAATAAGATTGGAGAGGTTTTGAATTCCTCTAAATGTATAATTCTCATTCATTTTGATATAGTAATTTTCACTTTGCACTACTTTCTCATCTAAAAGATACCTTAATGGTTAAAGCTACAAATTATATAATGATGTCCGCTCATGGTTTTTAAACCAGACCAAAGTGATTTTTATTTGTTTTTTTGCTTTCACCTATACATGATTTTATCTCTAATGGCATTCAGATAAAAAAGTAGATATCCATTTCTAGCTCTATCTATGGTCTAGTCTTGCTGTTTAATCTGATTGACTAAAATAATAAGAAGAATAAAAAATAAAGAACACAATTAAGAACCAATATTTATTGACTTGCCCAAGTATATTTACATGCATTATTATATTTACTCCTTCACAAAATCTAATGAGGTAGCACTAATTTGTCTAGAGAAAATAAGTAATATTTTTCTATTACATAAACTCTTGTTTGTAGCATTACTGCCTAATCACCTGCTTTTCCTACAAAAGTTATTTAAATAAATTGACTTAACAATTAAAACACTGTTTAAACTTCAGCTGGTTGTGAATATAAATATAACTGAGTGCACTCTATTTAACTCACTAACATCAGTTCCTACAAATACTTCTCAAAATGCATTTTGAATTTACCAATTTATAATTGACAACGTACCACATATCTATTTTGAGATTAGCATCTGTGACCATTTTCATGTGTCAACTTGATTGGGTTATGAGATGCCCAGTTATTTGAGCAAACAGTTATTTGGAGGGTGTCTGTGTGATGGTATTTTTGGATGAGATTCCTATTTGAGTCAGGTAGACTGAATAAAGCACTGCCCCCTCTATTGTGGGTGGGCTGCATCCAATTAATTTAAACCCTGCCTAAAATAAAACGTCTGAGTAAGAGCGGACTTCTCCTATATGACTGCTAAACTAGAAGAATGATATTTTCTGACTTTTGATTTCAGACAGAAACATCAGATCATCTTGGGTTTTGGACCTTCTAGTTTTAGATTAGGACTTAACACCATGGGAGCTATTGGTTCTCTGGCCTTTAGACTCAGACAAATGTACGCATGGGGGTCCAGCTGCCAACTGCAGATTTAGGGGCTCACTAGCATGAACCAGTTTCCTATAATAAATCTCTCAGTAGAGAGGATACATCATAGATAGATACATAGATAGAGCAATAGACAGACAGATGACAGACAGGTAGTTTATGACTAAATAAATGATGGATACATCAATGGATAAATAGATAATAGGCAGACAGATCAATAGATCAATAGATGATAAATAGATATATAGATAGATGCATGATTAGATGATAGAGACATGCACACATCTATTGTTTGCTTCTCTGGAAAACCCTAATACACCAAATATTTCAAATAATTTTTAACTAGGACTTGAGAAAAGACAATTAACTCTTTATTATTATTTGGAATATGGGCATATACAGACTTAACTTGATATCTACTTTCTACTATTTTTAAGCCTTTATTATCTGAGGGCTAAATTTCTTTGAGGCTAAATAAACATCTTCATCTATGAAATACACTTAGAAATTCCTGGCCTGTTTCACAAAATTATTAGGTAAAAATTTATGTAAAATTTTAAAAGCACTTAAAATCAGCATTAATTTAAATAGTTAAAATGAGTAGCAAAGAACAAACTTTTAATTTTAGAACACTCACAAACTCATCTGTACTGCTTTTTTGATTGCTATTTGATTCTGAAATAATTGATTGTGATGAATCATTGTTATGGAAATCTGGATCCAACCTTTACTTTAGTAAATTCCAGTTCCACTGAAACCTAAATGTTGATGAATATAAGTAAAATTAAAAGCAACATACTCTTAAATAAAAATTCATTTGTCATAATAAACCTGTAACTTTCTTTCAAAGAAGTATTTCCTATGAAGATTTGACATTGATTTCATACAATTTTTTTTCTTTTTTATCTTTATCTCTTTAAAATGCCAAATTTATTCTTATTCTCATAGTATCTAAGAAGTCTCATTTTTAAAGTCAAATTATCATTAAAATGAACTCTGCCAATTTTCTTCAGAGTTTAAAAGGAGAATGGAGGAGAAAGGGAGAGGTGACAGATCCTCTTTATAACTAATCAATTTTATTTCTATTCATTATCCATTTATACTTTCTTTTTCTTAAGCTCATGCAATAATTTTCTAAATTGAACTTTGCAGACTGTAAGTCAAACACTTAAACACACACAACTAACACAGACATTTAAGTATTTCTACAAGTTGGATGCTCACTTCTGCAGCTCCTATAATTGTATTTCTACAAGTAGAATTTCAGAAATAAAATGGTTAAATCAAAAAGTGAAATTCCTTTTCTTTTTTTTTAAGATTTATTTATTTAAGCATACAAGAGCTGGAGTGTAGGTTAGAGGTGTGGGGGGTGAGTGGATTCACCAGAGACAGAGTGGGGAGCAGAACAGGCAGATCGACTGAAACACAATGCTGAGGGGAGCAGTGGGTGAGGCAGGAGAGGTCTGCTGTGCCATGTGGGAAGCTCCTTGGCCGGGTATTGAACTCGTGCTATGGTGGCTCTGGATAGTGTCATAGTGCTGTGACTTAACCCGTGGTGCCACCAGGGAGGCCCATGCAATTCCTTTTCAACCAGAGAAAGAAAATAGCTTCTATATTAACTTTGTATTAATTAATTTTTAGGTAGGAAGTACTCATAGACTTGGTGTCATGATAAGGAAATATCACGCAAGTTTTGAGCCTGTGGGCGCAGGAGTTAAAATCTCAGTGCTATCAAGCTATCGCCAGTCACTGGCAAACTTGGATCCCTGGCCAGGGAGCTGACCCACATGGTGCAGCAGACCTCTCCTGTCTTGCCCGCTGCTTCCTTCAGTAGAATATTTCAGTGGATCCAACTGTTCTACTCCCCACTCTGTCTCTGGTGAACTCTCTCACCCTTGCACCTCTGGACTGTACCCCAGTTCTTGTATGCACAATAAAATTAAATAAATATATATTTTAAAAGGAAATATAATGCTAGTTTGAAGGATGCTGAGCTAATTGAACTTCAGCATCTTCTGTCAGCCACATGTTACAGACACAGCCATCAATACGAGGTCCTCAAGAGGGATATTTGTACAGCAGAGCTATCCAAGCAAAACAACATTTTATTTTCCCCTGCAAATCTGACCTCAAATCCTTAAACGATCTACTGGTCAGTTGAGCTTATCGCATGAGAGCAAAGCATCCTTTTGCTTAAGAAGAAAGTCCTGAGCTCAAGAGTAAATTCCAACTTGATTCTGTTCCCCTGGGGCCACAGCTTATTACAGACTAATGCACTCAAAGGAAAGGAAGCCAAGAGAACAGAGAACATCATTCTTCATAAAGGACTAGATTAAGGGTCTGCATACAATGGCTTGTGATCAAGTACAGATTTTTGTCTGTTTTAGCTTGGTCCGAGAGCTAAGATATTTTCTTTTATTACAAATTAATTTGACCATAAAGACTATTAAGCTTGAAGACCAATTCAACAAAATGTCAATCAAAAAATTTCAGTTCTCAGTAGTTTTTTTCAACAATAATATATAGATGTAAATACTTTAAATATTATCAATTATAAAAGTTATAGAAATTGGTTTTCTCTCTTGTTATATATATCTGAGTTTACCTCCTGAATGACAAAGCCTATATTATTAACTTTGACTGCATACAGAACATTTCTCTTTGACTAGAGAAATGATGCTAAGTTATTTTGTTTATTATTTTCTTCTGACAACAAGCTATTCAGACCACTACTTTCTTGAATTTCCAGATACAGGGAATGGGTGACGCCTTCCAGTAGAATTTATAACAAAGAAAATAATTAAAGGGGAGAAAATTTTATACTCATAACTATTGAAATACATAGATTATAAATGAAATGGAGATTACAATAGTAAGTGAAAAGAAGGACAATTCAAATGTCAACAGTAATAAAGTACTTGAATTATGGTAACTCATAGCATTGTAGTTAGTCATCAATTCATAAGTAGGAAAACAATTTATGACAAAATATGGAGAAATCATTGTGATATGATGTTAAGTGATAATTACTCTAAATCTAAAATGATATTGCTAGTTAAATATTTCATATATATTATAGTATGAAGAGTAGCACAAAAGTAAAGTAGTTTTATTTTAGAGAGCTTTTTTAGTATCAGGATATCTCCAAATTTTTCATTAATGACATTCTTGAAAATAATAAAAACTGATTGCAAAGTAGTCACTGATCAAAACCTACATTGTTTAAGAAACATACATTTCTTTACAGTTCTGAGATTGCTGAATTGAGAATTACCATCAAACTGAGTCAACTAAATAGTCAGAAGCTTCACAAGAAAAAAAAAGCTGCTTGAATCATATGTTTTATCTGATTATCAAGTATCTGAAGTTTTACAGTGGTTTTGGTAAATGTCTGGTGAAAATGAGGTTATAGCTGTAAACAGAAATCCTGAGAACTCATCAAGACAAACTCTAGTAAAGGATAGATACTGATGTTGAGACAAATATTTTGAAGAGTTAATGGTCATTGTGTTGTAGGAACAGAAAAGCAACAACCTCCCATCCACAGCAGGTGCTCATTTCAAAGTATTCTCAGGGTCAGACACAAGCTTCAGCTGAGACCCTTGAGCCTACCTTAGAACGTTCTTAACTGGGGAATATACCAGTGAAGTTACAGAGATTTATCAAGATCTGTGTTCATTTGTTGGCTGATACAAACAAACAGTAGCATTTGATTATAGAGCTATTTTTACCGTTTACCAGTGAGTCAATTTTGAAATAGTACAAAAGCAGTGCTATACGGATTAAAAAAAAAAAAAAAAAAAACTCTTAAACCAGGGTGCTCAAACAGTGCTAAAACAGCACTAAAGAGGACTCAAATAGAGATCGAACAGAGCTAAGGAGTGCTATGGGACAGTGGCCAGGGTGGGGGACAGCTCACTATGGTTCTCTCCCATGCGCACAATTGCAAGAGCATTCAGGCTCAGGGTCTAACAACAGCAGGGTGTATTTAACAAACAGGAGATTGGGGAAAAGGAAAGAGTTTCTAAGGCTACCAGTGATCGGCTAACTCACCTCAAGCAGTGTCCGAGTGTCCAGAAGTCCCAAACAAAGGCCACTCACAGAAGATGAAGTAACACTGCAGCAGCCCACAGCAGTAATCTGAAGGCAGGGCCCGATGCAGGCACAGACAGAGATGGATTCAGCAGCACAAGAGGCTGTGGTCAGCAACTTGAGGTTCTGGGCCAAGACTAACAATATTTATTGCCGACAATGTCAGAGGCAGCGCCTGAGTCTCTGAGAAGGCCTAAGGAGGTGTGGAGGTTTAGAAGTCTGCAAAGGTCTGGTGAGTCCCACAGAGGTGCTCAATACTTCTCTCTCTTCAGAGGTCCTCTGACAAATCTTTTTTCTTCGAACATGCTTCCTCTTTGAAGGCTGGCTGCTGACTTCTTTTTCAAAGGTGGCACCAAATCCTTTTCTCTTTGTAGGCCAGGAGCAGAAAGATCTTTCTTTTCTCTTCAGAGGCTGGCTGTTGACCAGCCCAAGCTAGCTCTTTCTCTCACTTATATCCTTTTAAGTGTCCCTGACCCAGTTAACTAACAAAGTTAATTTAAACCTGATTGGTCCACTTAGCTTGCTCTTGATTGGTCCATTTAGCTAAAACCTGATTGGTCCATTTTTGAATCCTAGAGTCAGATATCAAGGGAGGAAAAGCCCAACCTGGCTGGCACTCTGGTCAGGGCAGGCTGGTGTGCAGGTTGGCTCCAGAGTGTTGTGACTGGAGTTGGCCTCACAAGAGTTGGTGGAGGGGGAACATCCACAGGTGGTGGGTTGAGGCCTGCATTCCTGAATCCCAGTAAATCAACTTTGCCCTGTGGCCTCTGGGAATGGCAGGGATCAGGTTACAGTTTCAGAAAACTCATGAAAGAGTTTGGATTTCTTGGTGAAACTGCTTGAAATGATGAGACAACTCTGTAAAATGTTAACTGATGTCTCAGTTTATCAACCAGAAGCCATATGAAAGCCTTAGGAATAGTAATACACAGAAGTTGATTTTGTCATGCAAAAATCTATCACAAAAAAGTCTATCACTTTTTTGTTTCTCATTTGTTTCATAAATATTTGAAAATATTACAAGGATTATTTTCCCAACCTATGTTTTGCCTTTTCATATCTGTTTGAAAAATAGAGTATGGATTTTAGCATATTCAAATATGATGCTCTTTTCTTAGAAATTTCTTTGTCCCGACAACATGAAAATATTTTCCTATATTTTATTTATTCATTTTACATTTTGAAAGGACAGTTTTATTAGGAAGGGAGAAAGAAAAAGAGAGGCACCTGCATAGTCACAGGCAAGCAGGGGACCTGCCCCCTATAATATATTTTAGAAGGTATATTACTTTAAATTTTTGCTTAGGGCTAAGATCTTTCTGTGGTTGATAATCATGAGTAGTATGAGGTAGGGATCCTATGTAATTGTATTTAACTGTTCTTTCTGTGGAGCACCAATTAATCAATTTTATGGTAAATCTTTTGTTTTCCCAACTTCTCTGCCATACTACATGTAAAAAATCAATTGTCAGTATATGTGTGACTATGCTTCTATTTTCTGAATGCTATACAACTGGACTATTTAGTTTCAGTATTTTTTTTTATTTCAGTGATGTTTCTTCTTACTAGGTTTTAAAAGGATAGAAAAGCAGAGAGAATGCAAAAATAGGCACAAATTGCCACTACTAACATCTAATATCCACATCTATGTCTATATATTTATTTTCACTTTAATATCTTGTACTCATATTTTTTTCTTCTGAATGAAGCGTGATTATATTTTTCATGACTTAATCTGATTTTTAATTTATAATAATTATCTCATTTATTCTCTTGCCATTAAATAACTTCTAAATATCTATTTTTAATATTGCTAATATACTATCACATAAAGGATACCAAAATTTATTGAATTAAATCCTGATTAGTGGCATTTTAATTTGCTCTGTAATTTTGATCTTGAGCCTTAATAAAACCTTTTACCGCAGGCAGTAGGTATAGAATTATTCTTGTTTTGCTGATGAGAAAATTGGAGCTTATACAATAGAGTGTCTTACAAAATGTCATACCAAATTTAAGATGAGGCCAAACTAGACTCTGGACTCTAAATCCATTCCACTTACCATCCCCTGCCTCCCATAATGAACAGTAACTAGTCTTGTGTGGTAGATGTAGATTCATGAAGTGCCAATTAAGAGAAATTAAATCCTCGTCAAAATCCCACTAGAAAATAGTATTTCCTGTGTTTATCAATTCAGTTCCTTGCCCTTTCACTGAAGACTGACTAGTTTAAAGGTTAAAGCCCATCAGACACTCAAACTAAGTAAGAATCAATCCACAGATCAGCATCAGATTCATTATTATTCTTGACCAGACATGAATAATCCTTTTTTTGGTGTCTGACATTAGAATCCCCACATAGAAATAATTTGCACAACTTTAATTCCTCCCCCCATTTAATCCATCACATACTGAGACAGTGTGATGTCCCCACTGCGATCAACCTGTGAAATTTGTCAGTTTTATCTCTGATTTACACTGGACTCTGCTAATAATAAATGTCTTTGCTGAATGTATTCTAACTTCTCTAGACTTGCATGATGAAAATGTTATTTTGTTTTTGTTATTTTCAGTGATTTTTGTTAAAGGAGCACAAAATAAACTGGGTTTAAGAGTATCTAATTGTTCAAGATGGTTCAACAATATATGCTACAAAACTTAGTAATGTTATGTATGTATGAGACAGACAGCAAAATATTATTCTCTAAATATGATGAATGCCCATGATAAGAAGCTCACTGTCAATATTATTTTTTCCTCAAGACTTGTATATATCCTTTTGTGATTAGCTTTCCTAGGAAAATAATATCAATTTCTTACTATGGTCATTCAGGAAAGATTCTAAGGGTAGATTTCATTCCAGGTAAGTGGACACCTTTTGTTTCTTAAAAATATATTAGAGCCACATAGAATATTAACATATATCATCTAATATGACTATACTTAATATAAAATGTTAACAATTATGCTATAGAGAAGAAACAGAAATAGAGATAGCCTCAACTAACCAACAGTAGATTAAATATCATTGGTAGATATTAGGGTACCTAATCACCTCTGGAAATCTGTCACAAAGAATTCTCATTTGTCCTTTTTTCCCCATCTGAAATTGTTTATCAACTGAAGGACAGAATTCCAGCTTATAAATGTGGAAGAAATGTAAAAAGGAAAATCTCGACTTGAATATGGAAGTCTTAATTCAGCCAATGACCATCAATGGAGAAAACCAAGCAGAAAACCAATGGAGAAAACCATCAATGGAGAAAACCAAGTTTCTCAATGGAGAAACCAGGTTGCCACCCCTGATGTGTGGATTAACAGTAATGTCACTAAATCAGTGCTCTCAGTTATTGCAGGCTTCCTGATGAAAAGCAATTGGAAGGAAACAGAAATAACTAAAATAGTTTTGTCAAACTCATAGTCTGAATCAAACTAACCTCCTTAATTTTCATTTATAGGAAATACTGACAATATAAGAACAAGTTAGTCTTCTATCACAGTCCATTCTGCCCCTCCTCACTTTGCTTTCCCTCTGTGAAAATAGACATTAATCCAAAAAAGATATACAGAAGCCCACCAGACACATGAAAAACTACTATTATCACTTATCAGGGAAATGCAAACAAAACCCACAATGAATTACCATCTCACATCAGGAGAATGGTCCATATCAAAAGACCAGAAACAAGTGTTGGTAGGGTAATCTCAATTCTACAGTCAGATTTCTAGAGTTTATTATTGGCTTTGTTCTTACCTGATCCTCTGTTTTTGTATATTCCACATATAAGCTATGCCATCATGTGTTTGTCTTTCTCCATCTGATTTATTTTGCTTGCCATAATCCCTTTCAGTTCCATCTATATTATTGTAAATGGCAATCATTTATCTTTTTGTTTCATAGCTGAGTAGTACTCCATGGTATACATATTCCATATCTTCCTTCTTTCTGATCCATTCATCTATCTACGGGAACTTAGGCTGGCCACTGTAAATGGTGCTGCAGTGAACATAGGGGAGTGTACATCCCTCAAGCTAATGTTTTTTGGGTTTTGTTTTGTTTTCATTCTTGAGGAAAATATTTAGGAGTAAAATTTCTTAATCATATGGGATACATAGTTTTAATATTTTGAGAAATCTCCATCCTGTTCTCCACAGCAGCTGGACTAGTCTAGTCCACTCTGCCATTAACATTGTGTGAGGAGTCTTTTTTCTCTACATCTTCACCAACACTTATTTCTGGTCTTTTGATATGGATCATTCTCTCTGATGTGAGATGGTAGTTCACTGTGGTTTTTGTTTGCATTTCCCTGATGATAAGTGATAATGGTACTTTTTCATGTGCCTGATGGTCATCTATATCTTTTTTTGATAAATGTCTATTTAGTTCTTCTTCCCTTTTTTGATTGGATTTTCCTTTTGTTTAATTTTATGAGTTCTTTGTAGATCTTGGATATTGGCCCATTGTCAGATGTATGGTGTACAAATATTTTCTCACATTCAGGATGGTACCTGAATTTTTTTTTTTAGGGGGTCACTTTCTTTTAGCTTCTATTGCAGCAAATTTCCTTTTCCACGGTATATTTCTGTTGAGTTTTTCTTTTATATATATCATCTTATGAAAAGTAAAATATCCAGCTCTTCCTAGAACCTGAAGCAGTGCATGGGGAACTTGAGTGAACTGAAAACTGCTAAGATAGCTTTTATCAGCTGCTAAATTATATACAAAGTAACCCAGTAAATGCCTATTAAAGTTATATTATAAAAGAATAGCTAACAACATAATTATAGGTCCTCAATAAGAGCCTTTTAGAGTTAACAGATGTCAAACCACAAAGAGCATTACAACCAGAAATCAATCAGTATTTTAAGAACTTTAGGCCAGTGTCCAAATCAGAACATCTAATGCATCTGAGGATATTTATGTTATTATTGTGACATATTTAGTTATTTTACTGAAACAAAACTATTTTTAAATGTTTGCATACATTCATGAAACTGAAAACTGGCAAGTTAATTGCATGTGCTTCTAAAAATTGGTAACATTTATTGAAGACTTCTGATGTGAAAAAAACACTAAGTTCCAAGCTTTGCTATAACAAAAATACTGGGTCATATTTTGCAATTTTCAGATGAACTAATATTTATAATAATAGTCAAATGACTTAAGTCACAAAGTTGACAAATGGTAAGAGCAGGGCTTAATCTAGGTTTGAAGCCAAAGACATAGGGTTCTATGACTAAACTATAGGCCTTTAAAAGGTACCTCTAAAAAAAAGTATTTCTAAGAATGAAGATTTTTTTAAATGGTTAAAAAAATCGACATTTAAGACCAGTTATCAAAATTACATAATCATGCAAAAGCAACTTAGGTAACTTGAGTGTCTTTTATGGTTGGGACTGTAGTAAATATATATGATTCTGTATTGCTAAATTTCAATAATAAAAAGAGTTATAAGACTTTTTTTTCACTATGTGTAATATATTTTGGAACTTCTTCTAAGTAAGATACTGTGATTTTAAAATTATACTCAGAACTATGATAAATATTTAGAGTTACTAGGAAATATTTCCATTTATTTTAAATTCCTATATAAAATTTTACTAGTTTATGTTTTTGAGACTTTCTAAAGCAAATCTTGTTTTACCTATGTGAACTGACGGTATTATAAAGTTTGGTGCTGATAAGAGTTTGTTAATATCATTCTTCCTATGGCCAGTTCAACTTTAAGCTGGGTACCTTCATGTGCTTCTATAATATTATGATTGGTTTAATTTTGCTTGGTTTTGAATTTCTCACAAAGTAGTTCACTATTTCTTATAAATATCAACACAGTTGCTCAGGCTGTCATTTTATGTCATTACTGAATCTGACTTTACAAAATGGAACAAAACCAGTCAATCTTCTTCTCTTTGCTAAATAGTTTAGCTGACCCTCTCATTTTGTCCACTTCAATGCCTTTGCTTTAGCCCCATAATCTTCCATGAATTCCCTATGATTCGTTGTGCTTTATAGTCCATTTTTCAAGGTCTAAAAATTAATTGCATAATCCTTGAAGTTTTATGCATATATACTCTATTTGTATGAATGAGTTGTTTAATTATCCCATGTGGCTTTAAAGTGTCTTTAAAACTTGAGTGAGAGCAAGAACCATGTCTAAAGACTTACTCAGTGTGGTAATTCCAGCTTCTTGCATATTTATTAAAACATTTTAGACACTTGGTAGAAGAAAGGTTTGTGTGATGGCATGAGAGGAATTGAATTCATCTACTCTTGCTGTGCAAAAATTCTAGTTAATTCAAATAAAATTATCTGAAATGTTTACAGTGTGGTAAAGATGCCAACGATTTTAATAAAACATATAATCTGAAGACTCTATTTGTAAATGATTAGTTGGCTAATATCCCAAAACTCATAGAGTCAAATTTTAAATAACATATGATAATACTTTGTTGATATCTACTCCTACTACAAATACTGAAATGGAGATTTAGTATGCCTAATCCTAGCTGCTCTAATCTCATGGAATTCTGCAAAGAGGATAGTAATTTTCAGTTATTTTATGCCTACTCATCAGAGAAAGTGTTCCCATTCTATATGATCAAATCTCAGGTTAGGTTGATATTCCTGGCACCCAGCACAAAAAAGACAATAAATCAATTGTTGTCAAATTTTGCTTGGAAATTACCAGAAATTCAGTGTGTGTGTGTGTGTGTGTGTGTGTGTGTGTGTGTGTGTGTGTTTTACTTGTAAGACACTCCCATATATATTTTTAAACAGGTGAAACATACAATTTTAATACTCAAATTTCATGGACTATACTTAGAAAAAAATTGTAGATTAAATTGGCCAGTGCTTGTTCATAGAATTGTTTATCAGACGGACAATAATGTTTGATGAGTAATTCCTATATCTGGAAGAAGACATAAAAGGTCTGAGTGAGAAAACTCACTCAATTCTCACTTTAGTTCTGAAAAAAACTCAGAACTAAAATGCAAAGATTATTTCCAGGAAACAAGAGAAAGCCCTGGCAGAAAATGGGAAGGATGCCATTCAACACTGGTTGGCAGTGTGCCATCACCACTTATCCCCCGAGAGTAACTGTCAACTTTTCTTTATATTATTTTTTTCTGTCATAAAAAAAAAAAAAAACTTCAGGTATTAGTCACCCACCGAAGAGTCAGTGGGTGCTTTCCTTGAAAGCAAGGTGCTTGGTAGCATCAGTGTCAGTCAAGAATGATGCCCCTGTGGTCACTGAAAAAGGCCAAGAAAAGTGACAATGACTCAGGTGAGAATGGGAGGATGTGTTCTGTCATGCTCCAAGAGCCTGTCCCTGAGGTGACAGGTAATGAGTGCATCATTCACAGTGTGTTACCAAGCCCTCAATGTGGATTAGCTTCAACTGTGACAAAACCTGAGCAGAGGAAAGATATTGAAGTATTTCTTGTTGAAGAGTATTTTAAGATGCAGTTTTCTTCAGTATAAAAAAGTCTTAATTTTTGTCTTTACTTCCCAGAGAAAGTAATTCTGAAGTTGTTGTCTCTATTCTTTTAATGTAATCTTAGTCTTCTTATTTCTCCTGTTTTGCTGGCAAAATGTGGTTCTTCAAGACCTAAGGTGACCTCTTCGAAAGTGAAGTGGCAGAATTCTGACAAGGCCATCCGGTATTTTCAAACAGTCTAAAACTGTAAAACAAGCCCAGTCCCAGCTAAAATATCAGATGGTCTTAAAAATGTTGGGAAATCTGTGATGGTAGCTTTGAGCATTCTTCTTTTTATGACCTTGATAGAGAGAGCCCTTGTTTTTTCTGGAGGCCTACTAACCCCACAAAAGCCCAAGAACCTCTGCTATTCTCCAAACACTTTGTGTCTCCTGCTCAGTTCAGATTACTTGAATAACTGTTCACTAAAAAATCAACCATAAGACAGGAAACAACTACATAAAACAAATAAATGAAGACTCTGGCTGCAAATACTTATAGTTCAGATGAAGAGACAAGTATCCAAATTGTACCTCACATATTCTAATAATAGATATTACATGGTGTTATCATTTTAAAAAGGCAGAATATGTACATATATATATATATATATTATTTTTTAAATGATATGAAAACTAAGTCCAAATTGACTTAAGAAGGATAATTTATTGAACCGCATAACAGAAAACTTCAGTGGTAGGGCTGGTTTTAGGCATGTCTTTGTAAGGAGGTCCTGTAATACACTAGGGCATACAAGTTTCCTGTAATGTGATTTTTACTTCACTTTCTATTTTAAAACAGACGTTTTTCATGGCAGCAAAATGGCATCCAAGGGCTTTAGAGCTATATCCTTTCAGCCACAAATTGCCCAATAAGGTGAAAATATTTTTACTCCAACATTATATAAAAGGGTATTGAGAGTCAAAATGTTTGGAATTATTTACTCAGGCGCCCACATCTGAATCAATCACTGGGACTGTGCGGCATTGATTGACTTTGCTGTGGATGGTGATCTCCTATGCTCCAGCTGGGGACAGTTTCACACATTTTGTAGACTGAAAGGTGTCATATATTCTTGAACAAAAAAATACAGCTGTTAGCATTCAAAGGAGCAAATGGATTCTTAAATAATCTGGAATCGGTCCCTGTTTTAGAACAGGGGAAGACAGAATTATTTTTGCACCATACTGTAAGGTACAGAAGATAAACAGTAGCAGACAGGAAGGAACTGACTAGTTTTCGGGAACTGCTATATGCTACCCCTAAATCTCAGTGACTTAAACAAAGCAAAACAAAACAAAACGTGACAAACCCTAGCAATCTACCTATATAATTGAGGCTAGCAGAGGGGGAAGTTGGGATTGGGGAGTAAAGGGGTGGTCAGTGACTATAATGGAATGTTATGGATGCTTTGGGGCATGGGTGTAGTGTGGTAGCATACATCTAAAAAGGTATAAACCTAACATACAGTGTTGTATACCAGTGTTTACCTCAATAAAAAAAAAATGTTATAGAAACAAAAGTTTGGAATTAAAAAAAAGACACCTTGATTCTTGCTTATACAACACCTGTAGGTTTATAAATTATTTTTTAAAAAAGATTTCTTTATTTATGCACACAAGAGCTGGGGTGTAGGCCACAGGTGTGGGGTGGGGGGAGGTGAAAAGATTCAGCAGAGACAGAGTGGGGAGCAGAACAGGCCAACTGACTAAAATACACTAGTAAGGGGAGCAGTGGACAAGACAGGAGCGGTCTGCTGCACCAGGTGGGTAAGCTCCCTGGCCAGGGATCGAACTCTTGCTGCAGTGGCTGCCTATAGCTTCATAGTGCTGAGACTCAAGCCCTTGAGACACCAGTGAGGCCCTGTGGGTCTATAAATTCTTAAGAACAGTGGTATATCATGTGATTGTCCAGAATCCAAGTTACATTGATTTTATTGAAGCTCCATTTCAATATATGCTTTCATAAGAGGGCTAGAGGGCATGGGACCATCCATTAAATGTCCCACTTAATCACCACAAAATCAATACATAATTTTTGTCCACAAATCACTGGACAGAACTAAGCACATGTCATTTAGATGTCCAGGATCTGCAACAACAATTGTCTAGAAGTAGTTAAATGACTTCATTCAACCTCAAGGGAACACAGAGGAGTGAAATTTGTAGCCACTAAAAGTGATCATTTGAAGACACTGCAGTCCAGAAACTTTGTGGTGAGAAGACAGTGGGAGCAGAGCCATGGAAAAGTGATGACAGCATCACATCTGGGAGCAGCAGACTCTGGCTTGTCAAAGACAGAGAATGTGGGAAAAGAGGCTGGATGTTGTACATAAACCAGGCCAAGAAGCTGTTTACACAGTAGATAGTGCTTTCTTCTTGAAGTCTTTTCTAATCCATTCTGAATTTGACCAGCACATGCACTTTTAGCACTTTGTTTTTTTCATTCTACTTGTCTGTTTAAACAATTGCATGTTATGGTTAAAAGTTATTGGTGTAGACTGAATGTTTGTGTCCCCTGTTCAAATTCATATGTTAAAATCCTAATCCTCAGTGTGGTGATAGTAGGAAGTGAGGTCCCTGGGCAGTGTTAGGTTATGAGGATGGAGCCCTCATGATTGGCATTAGTGCCCTGTAAAGAAGAGACACAGGAGTCCCAACTCCGCCCTCCCTCCAACCTATCTGGCAGTGATGGTGGTGTGTATGCATATGTGGAGGGGGTATGTTTGCATTTCTTTTCTGTTATTTTCAAATATTTTAGAATGTTAGGATTGGGACTAGTGGGAAAGGTAGGAAAGGGAAAGGGAGGAGAGTAGCAGCAGAAGAGTAGGAGGAGGACATGGAGATGAAGACAAGGATTGACCTGAGTTTAGGACAGAGCAGTAAATTACACACTTGCATGGACTGGACCTGGAGGATATCAAAGCACCAGGTGAGGAACTGGATGCTGAAGAGGCCAGATAAAGATGAGGGAGATGAAGCTGGTCTACTCGAAGGCTACAAGGAAGGAGAGGCAGAGAAGAGATGGCTGAAGATGAGGATGAAGTTGAAGCAGGCTTAGAATTGGGAGAGACAGAAGAGAAATTGGGTCTCTAATACTTGAGGGAAGAAGAAATTCAGGATGAAGAACATGATGACTATGTGGGAGAAGGATGAAAAGCAAGATGTGGAAGAAAGTCTTTGAGGGGAAAGGAAGACCAGGAATGCTGAAGATTGTGAAGTGGAAGAAGATGAAGAGATCATTCCGTGACCAGGTTCCTTAATGCTGCTGGGAGTATCACAGAGTGATCACATCTTTGTTTCTTCATGCATGAGAGATATCCCTACAGAGACAACCTGTGACATTTTATAGACAGAGTGTGGTTGAACTATTTTGCCTTGTATTCCAAAGAGGATTTACAGTTTGCTAATGATCATACTATATGCAGAGTGAATTTTCATTGACCCCGTTGTTAAATTCCCCAGCAATTTATTTAGAATCTTTTTTTTATCAAATTCAGTCTTACTGTATTAGTCATGTTTAGCCAATTGTTTTAAAGCATTTGCTTTTATACAACAGTGTATGTAGGCTGGTGCATTTCATTCACGTTTTGTTTAGACACTAACTGAAACCACAGTTGGTTAGAATATGAAATGAAAAGAGGCTCTTAAAAGATAAGTAGGTTATTTTTTTTAAGGGATGACCCAGAGATCTTTAGTTTGATGTCAATGACTCCCCCCCACCAAGGGTGTTTTGGCGCTTTTTTGTTAGAATTTAGAAAACAGAAGCAGAATATATAGTAAATCTTCTATTCAACAGTATGCTTCCTGGATTTTGTGAAGATGCTGAATCCTTTAACCAAATGACTGGTAAGGTTTTGTTTTTAAAGGAAAATTACTTATGCTAAATTCATCCACATTCAGATGAGCCCTTTCTTCAAGCCGAAGATCATGACATGTCAAAGCTCCCATTTTAAAGCTCTTTGTATGGCAGTATGTAGTGTGTTAAATTTTTCAAAACTCTCCTTAAAACCCTTGAAGTCAATGTCATCATGCAATCTATTTGGAAAGAGAAACCTTGACAGTATGAAAAACAGAAACACAGTAATCCTGATTATTCTTTTGTTTTTCTGGCTGTTCCCTATTTTTTTTTCTTCCTGTGACTGTTTTCACTTAATTTTTGAAACCAAATTGCTTCAAATAAATTGAAGATATGTTGCTAATGATTTTTCAAAAAGGAGAATCAAGGACCGCGTTCTCTTTCTTCTCTGCTCTTAGCCATGTGAGAACACAGCCAGATCACCCTCTGCAAATGAAGAAGTAGGTTTTTAACAGAACAACATCTACAGATGCCTTCATCTTGTGTTTTCCAGTCTCTAGAACTATAAGTACTATGCGATTATGATATGCCATCCAGTTTATGGTAATTTATTAGAGCAGTTGGAGATGATTGAAAGACTTGGGCCCCTGGTTAAGTCTTGCTCTTCCTTGAAATTTCCCCTACAGTTCAGTTTAAGTTCAGCAGGATCTTAAACAGTGGTCCAATTGCCACCCCTGAGATGCATCCATTACATTCAGATGTTGTAGCAACACCCAGATAACAGTGTATTAATTATAGCTGAATACTGTAGAGGGTTTGGACAGTCTGATTTCAGGATCTATATCAGGTTCTAGCACACTTTTGTTTATTTCATTGGTTTCTTCATTTCACTGATGAGGTGACTAGAATTTTCAACATTATCAGATGGATACATGAACCAGAAGCATAGTTCACTTCAAAATGTTAAAATGGCGAGACTTCAGCAATATATACATGCTAAGACTGAAAGGACATATTTAATAATATTTTGAATTTGTTTAATGTTTTGTTGAGGGATTGAAATTTACTCACTGAGAATGACCTTTTTAAAGGTTCACTTGTCCACTAAGGAAGATTCAGAATGCTTAGTTTTCTAGAAAAATGGAAGGAAAGTGACCAGAGAAAAGAAATGCAGGCGAGAAGTAGTGTAGGCTTATGTAAAACTTGCTAGAAGTGAAAAGGCTTTTAGAAATCTTGTTTGTTTAATGTCTAAATTGGATAATTGCAATCAAATATGCACACATAATTTCCTTCTTTGGGTCTGTGTTTTTATATTTACATGAGGTACAGACACAGATCATTTGTCACACAGGGGTATATAAAAGTATACTTTTTCTCTCCAAATTTAATATTTATTGAACATAAACAATTATTTCGGCTAGATTTGGTTCTCAGATTACCTTGCTAACATTTACAACTATGGTTTTACTTGGATCTTGCTGATTTTACCTGTCCTCTGTGTTTTCTTGTTATTTCTTGACTTAGAAAACCTCAAGATTAACTGTACCTTCTCTGGGGCTATAACTGAACATGAGTGAAAAAAGAAAACACAGTTTCACTTTCAATTTGTGACAAGTAAGAAGTGTCAGCCTTTGGTGATTCCTGATTCCTGACAATTTCACTAAATTTGTCTAGTGCATTCACTCCCTTCCTCTGCTGAAGGAGCATTTTACACATCGTCTCTTTGCAGATCTCCAAAACAGCACTACTACTCCACAGTTTCCCCAAACTCAGTTCCATCACACTGACAGCATCCTATTGTCCCTGATATTCACTAAGTATATTGGACTTCACTGAATTTATATCTGTGTCTTCTGCTTGGAAACACTTTGCCCATGTGACTCAGTGCCTTATTAGACTCGTGAACCTTTCTAAGATCATCCCATGTAAATAAATATTTCCTAAATCCTACAAATATATCCTATCGCCTAAAATCTGTTTAATTGTTTGGCTTTACACTTAAAACACAATAGACTGGATTATTTATTTTTCTGACCCCTGCTAGAATATGTACTCAAAAAGCATAGCTTCTACTCTATTGTGTTTCTTGAGCTATTGCTGAATTTAAGACAGTACTTAAATAAAAAAAAGGCAGGGTACAAATACCTAATGGATATTGAATTGATTCACTTGCACTTTTTCCTTTGGTCAATTGCTTATTCAACAGTTGCCTTTTATTTGATTCATTAAACTTTTACTAATACATTATTTTGGAGTTTATACTGAAGATTATTATTTCGCCTGTGTCTGAGTAAGTGTGGAATTCTACCTGTGAGTCATATATAGTATTGTAACCCAATGTAATAATTGAAAATATTTCTTTGAAGAATGCCATTAAAACTTTAATAGGAATGCCATTGAAAACCGCATATTGCTTTGGATAAGATGGCCATTTTAACTGTGTTAATTCTTACAATCCATGAAAACTCCTTTGTGCCTCTTCTGTTTCTTTTAACAGTGTCTTATAGCTTTCATACACTGTTATATGATGATCATGTATAATTTCACTTAATGTATAATTAATGTCAATTAATGCATAATTTCAAAACATAGTTAAAACCCAGTTGATACTGATTGACACTGAGTATCCAACTTAAATTTTACAGACTTTTCTATTTAACTCTACATATCTGGGGCCTCCCTGGTGGCGCAAAGGGGTAAGTGCAGCACTATGAAGCTATCCAGAACCACTGCAGCACGAGTTCGATAACCGGTCAGGGAGATTCCCACACAGTGCAGCCGACCTCTCCTGCCTCGCCCACTGCTCCCCTCAGCAGTGTACTTCAGTCAATCTGCCTGTTCTGCTCCTTACTCTGTCTCTGGTGAATCCTCTCACCACCCCACACCTCTGGCATGTACCCCAGCTTGTATGCATGAATAAATAAATCTTTAAAAAATAATAACTAGATATACCTGAGACACATTTACCTTATAAATGCAACAAATGCTTACAATTAGTTCTGAGGACCTAATTTAAGAAGAAATCACACAGCAGAAACTCCAGTTACTAATAGTGATCAGTGATCATTAATGATCACACAAGGTAATTGGGTTACTTTGGAGGTTACTTTGGATTTTTGTCCTTGGTGTAACCAATACGTTCTCCTAATCACATCTCACTTGAGGATTTAGATGCCTATTTGTTAAATTTCTTATAGCACAGTATTTAAAAGGAGGCTCTGTATTAGGTTGCTTGAAAAAATTAGTGTCCTTTATCTCCACCTACTGGAAATAAGGGCCAGACCAAATATCATGAACTATAATAAGGAGTCATATAAAGATTCTAATTCAGGGAACTTCAGAGCCAGAAGGGAAGTCTAAGGTCAGGTAACTGGATTTTTTTTTTTTTTGGAGGTTATAAAACTGAGGTGGGAAAGTAAACCACAATTCTAGATATAAAGTAATTAAAAAATCAGTTTTGTTTGAGTTTAGGGGTGAGAGAGATATTTCTTAAGAGAGCAAAGATAAGAAGGAAAACTGCTCATTCTAAAATCCAGTACTGAGCAGCTGCCAGAGGGCGTATGATTGATGGGTTTTAAAATGGAAGCATGGTGTCCAGAAAAGAGGTATAATAAAGCCCTATTTGGATGTCCACATTCAGAAAACTCTGGGTTACACTTTTGTCAGAAATATTAAGAATCTGGACCATACCTCAGAGAACAAATAACCAGGAAGAAGTGATTTGGATCAACTTCACATTCTATGGAGAAAAGTGAATAGAATTTAAAATGAAGTATATATATTTTTAAAAAGATTGTTGCATTTAAGACGTGTAAAGGCAAAAAAATGTACTTAGCTCACACCGTTGTTTCATTTATTTCTACAACCCTCTGATTACACGTAACCATGTTAGTGCATGTTCCTAATGCCATTATATATCCACATATATCTTATATTTATACACATATAAACAAACTATTATGTTTGCCATTGAGAAAAGAGACTATATTTTTTCTCTGACTTCAGATGACTGAAAATCATGGAAATATAGAGTTAATTTTGTCATAAATTTGAGGAAAACATTTTAAATGGGACAATAGCTAATAGGCATTAAGAACTTACATTATTTCTGTCCCTGTTCTATAAAATTTAGATATATGGCTTCATTTAAATCCCATTTCAACCTTGTAAGTTAGTTAGTAATATTTGTTCCATTATATAAATACGGAAATTGAGATTAAAAGGTGTTAAAAATTACTTAATGTCATAATATATGAAAAGTCAGGATTTAAATCAAGGTCATCAGGCTGCAGAGTTGGTGATCTTAGCCACTTCTCACACCAACATTTAATGTAGTCAGGATAATAATCGAAGGTTGTTATCTACTAAGCTCAAACCCTGCTTGCAACAAATACCTGAAAATCTTTCAGGGTAAAGGCAAATTTTTAAGTGACAGAGTTTCTCAAAAACTCTGAGCCATCCCATAAAATCCATGTGACAAGGTGTAGTAATCCCCAAGTTCAAAGAGAGGTATTCTTTCCTTTCAGTGGTTTAGAAAGAACTGTATGAAGTCATACCCAGGACTTCCACGGACATCTGAATATTTGGGCCCATGCAAGCATTTGAATGACTCATTTTAATTAATTTAAGTCTACCAAACTCTCATGAAATAAGTGTTATCATTTTCCTTTTTACAAATGTAGGTAGTCACCTAACATGTGGACAAGTGTAAAGATCATTCTTCAGGAAGAAAGGGAGTCCGAAATTGCACTATCATTAAAATTTGTTACTGTGTCCTCCTCTCTACTTCTCCCTCATTAAAACAATTGTTTTTTAAGTCTCAAATCCTTGAAATATTTCCTGAAAACAAGAATTTATTCTTAAAAAATCACATACATTTATCAAAATCAGGAAATTATATGTTGGTAACATATTTTTATCTGATCTGCATTCCATATTCAAAGTTTATGAATGTCCCAACAATCATTTGGAAGCTGACTTTTTACAATTTTTTTTTCATTTTAACACTGGTTGAATAGATTAACTGTTGTTATATCACTATATTTTCTAGCACATACTGACTTACTTACAACTTGTCACTGTAGAAAGATGTGTTGGGTCCAAATTCTTCAGGGTCAGTTTGATATATGCATTAATACCTAGCAACAAATATTTATCTTAGGGAATGGTTTCATCAATATAATTGTTAACTGTATTTACCAATGGTTCATGAATACTCCAGATATCTATTGACATGATGTATGAGAATTAATTCATCTCAAATTCAGCCAGACATTAACAGAGAATATTAGGGCACCATTAGCAAAATTCTGGATTTATTTTGCAACTTAACTGAACTGTCTTCTGCCATAAGTGTGGGAAGAACAAGCAATATTTACAGCTTCTGAAAGCGTATGGGTTTCAGTGAGATTGATTAGATGAGAGCAACCAAGTCAACCGTTAATGTGAGAAAGAAATTTACAAAACAAGGTAGCCGAGTTTTAGGGGACAATGATATAGCCAAAGTCATGTGAGACAAAGATCAAATTACTAGTCTGATAAAACACAAGTAAATACTTTCACTATTACACACACACACACAGGGCCCACACAAACATATATTTCACATATATTACTTAAATTTAGGGCATTTGGAGAGTTAATTTGATGCTGAGTTTGTGAGTAGCTAAGGGTTCATTTCCTTCTTTTTAAAACCAGGATTGGTTTCATGCCTACCCATATCTACAAAGCCAAGACAACACTTAGCACAGAGTACACACTCAATAAAATTACATTAATGAATACTAAGCATCTGACAAAGTTAATAATTGATTTTATATTGTCCCCGAGCCATTGGAAAAGAAACAGGAAAGTCATGTTAAGATATACCTCTCCACCAAATGATCATGACCATCAAAAAAATAGATATCATCATGCAAAAGGAACAAATCAGGTTTATGGTACAAGTCAAGAAAATGATAACTAGATTATTAAACATTAAGTTAAGCACATTATACAAACAATGCCACATAAAATTATAATTACAAGAAAAGATAATATGTTTATTTTGTTATTAGGAAATTGGAGACTTTTGACATTACTATCCCATGATCACAAAGCTACAACATGTTTGGCCCAGAAATCTCTTCTAGATTTGTCTGAGTTCACAAGTCTGGCCAGAGTTCACTAATCTGAAAAAGGAGATCAGCAACCAAAGATGGTGAGTGCCATTTGGCATCAGAGACTCTATATACCACTGTGAAACCCCGTGTCTCCTGCTGGTAAAAGCTGATGCTTTGTGATTCATGAATGCTGTGCTATCAGAGTGCTCTGTTCCAGAACTCAGTTGCCCATTAGCTATCTATGCAACAAATGGAAGTATTCTCATTCAAAAGTAAAGGATCCACTTTCGCAATTGCACAACAGGAGGATAACACAAGGATCAAGTTAAATATGGCTGAAACATTAATAGGGTAAAGACTGCTGAAACACTGAACGAGGACATGATGTGTTAAATCACTATGTCTGAGTTGTAACAGTATAAGTAAATATTGTAATGAAATATATTTGCTTCTCATATTTTGCTTTTGAGGGGACAACAATGAGAGTATATGAGCCAGGGATGAGTGATGAGTGTGTTGTTATTTTTTCATGAAAAACTGCAAATATCATGTAATCATGTAATGGAGGTTGTAGTAGGAAGACTTCTTCTCTGACCCCCAATGATACACTCCCTTGCAGTATTAACACACTGGTAGAATTCCTCCATTTGTGTGTGGACTGAGCCAAATGACTGACCTAGTGTCTAAGCAATAGTATCCAATAAAAAGGATGAGATGTCACAGTAAATATTAGGTCACGGGATATTTAACTCTTTCTAGATGGCATGATTCTCTGTTTATTGCCATTTTGCTTGTACACATTGATAAAGCAGGCTATCAGTACTGTCCAATTCCCTCCAAGTGTGCTTGGAAGTCAACATTTATCAGTAAAGTCTTCAGATAGAACCACAGAGCCTGGTGTGACATATCTATTACAGTCTTGTGAGAAACAGAGGATTCAAATAAAATATGCCCAGATTTCTGACTCACAGAAACTTGGAGACAATAAATATATGTTGTTTAAAGCCATTATGTTTGGAAAAAATGTTAGTAATAATTACTAATACAGAGAAATTTACTGGTAATGGAACTATGTGTCAGTAATTCTAGAATTAGCTGTCTTTATCTAGATTGGTTCTATATTAAGTCCATTCTAGACCAGTCACAAAACCTGATGTGGACTTTACAGCCATTGCAAACTCCTTTCAACTATCTTTTGCACCTATCTTGCACATGTGGTATTTCTTTTCTGTTATCTCCATTTTGTAACCTGAGGAAAGCACACAGAGCCTTTTAAAAATAGGAAGATTCAAAACTGAAATGAAATGTGGAAGCGTGAGTTCAAAGAAAGAATATTCCATGTTATAGCCTGTAACCGTGGAAACACTAAATCCAGTATATATAATTTTACCATAAATTATAAATGGAGTGCATTATAAAAGCAAATGTTGAATCAACTTACATTACTAATTTTGGAACATATTCTTTGTGTAGACTTAATTGAAAAATTACTTTTAAACAATAGACAATTACGTTAAATCTTATTGTGTTAGTACATAATTGAGGAAGTGCATAAAAAAGACATTTGCTTTGTCAAGGAAAAATTGAGGTAAGTTAAATATTTGATTATATGAATATTCTCTTTTATTTTTTATATTAAAGTGTTTTAACCTACTATAAGAAAAGAATATAGTCAGTGAGATCTTATGTTTTATGAGGTTATCTAATTCAATTTCATACCCCAAAGTCTCTCTTAGCAATCTAGCTTGCCACACAGCAGGCTATTTTTTTAAGTCTTCAACAAATAGCTTACTTTACTTCAAAATTCAGTATCCTTAAATATCTTCATATCCATTGTGGCTTAAACAGCAACATATTTTTATATGGGTTCCCCACAGTGACCCTCTCAAAACCTCTGAAGTAGTTTTAATTGATCGCTCTCTGTGTGTGTGTGTGTGTGTGTGTGTGTGTGTGTGTGTATGTATATTTCATCAGTAAAATCATGGATCTATTTTGCAACAACCATATTTGTTTGTATATAAATAATTAGCATACATAAGTATACAGAGAATAAATAACTTTTTAAGATCAAGTACCAAAGATATATTTATATTTAAACAATCTGGTCTTAAAGCTCATTCACCTACGTTTTATGTCATATTTTCACAGCATTACCTATTTAACACTGATTCTTTTAACATCTATGTTGGTTTTGCTCTCTGTTCTTCACTTGACTTCTTCCCCACTCCCTCCCCTCCCTCTCTCCCTTATAGTCTCTCATTTCCAGTATCTCTCTCTTCCTAGACTCTGTTTCTACTAGCAATGAATACACATGATTTTACAAAGGGTTTTCACCTTTAGCAATAGCCATGCTATTTATTTATACTATATTATTTATTTTTATATCTACCATTAACTATGAACAGACCTCAGGTTGAGTAATTGTGGAATGTATCAGTTTGGTGTTTCACAAAGCTAGCTAAAGAATATTATAAAGATAGCTGGTTTTATAAAATACACACTTGTGTCCCATCTTCACCTCAAACTACTGGGATCCAATAATACTTTAAGAATGCCTCTTCTTTCAGATATTTGAGTTGGAAGAATGAGACACAAAATCTGCCAGGGAAAACCTTTGAGTGATCATGTAGCTTAACGCATGTTGTTCAACACAGTTGCATAGGACAACTATTAAAATCAGGAGCATGAAGCTAGCCTGACTGCCTGGGTTTGAGTCACAGCATCTCCCATATAACTGGACAAACTTGAGTAAGCTACTTAACTTTTCTGCACCTCATTTACATTTATAAAATGTCTCTATCTCATAGGCTCACTATGAAAATAAAAAATGGATTGATGCCAAGTGGTAAATAAATATTTTGAAAATATGAACATATACACAATGAGGGAGCAGATATCAATGAGAGGAATAAGAAGACATAGAATATTTAGTCCTTGAGAAATAACTCAATTGCCATTCAATAGATAAATGGATATAGACATTGTGGAATGTATACTTAATGGAGTACTACACAGCTGTGAATAAATATGAAATGGAGGCATTTGGGACAGAGTGGATGGATGGACCGCAATGTAATTATGTTGTGTTGAAGTAAGTCAAAAAGTGAAAGATATTAAACATTTTCATCATTTGTGAACTATAAATACTCAAAAAAAATTCACATACAAAGAATAGTAGGACTACATCTTGAACTCAGCACAAAAGAAGGGCTATCAAAGGGAACTGGGGGAGATGTGAGGGGATGGAAGAGGGAGACAGGTGGGTTATGGACACATTAAAAAATCTTTAAAAAATTGAAAAAAAAGTAACATTTACTCCTTGAAAGACGGACAAATAGCTTTGGATCCCAACACTACAGATCCTGAAGTCAAAATATTAGTGCCACCTTCTTAAGATATGTCCTTTGTACCATTACAATAAATTCTCCTTTTTAATGTATTATCTGTAAAACTATGCCACAAAACTTTTTAATAAAATATGACAATGAAAATGAATGATACTACCTCAGATATTAAGGGTTAGAGATGTAACTGATAGAACACAGTTGACCCTTGAACAACTCTGCAGACCCAGTTATATACAGATCCTTTTCAATAATGAATGTTGTTTGCTGATTGACAAAAAAAAATCATTTTTTATTTAAGCTGTTATGAATGAATCTGTCCTTCCAGAAAGTAGGCAAGGTGTGTTTGACTAGAATACTAATATAGATTGAAAGTAGTCAAATAACATACTTAGCACAAAGTACAGCACATAGAAAAAAGTTAGTAAGCCATGGAGTATATTGTTTCTTCCAGTCAATCATTAATAATATTTAATTCTTCTGACATAATTCCTCCAAATTTCTCATTTCCTGCTCAAAATCTGAATGGCTCAATATTGCCTATTGAAAACACCTGATCTCTTTAGTTAGGATTTGAACATCCTTTCTCCCATCACTAACCCATTCTAATAAATTTAATCATTGCATTTCCTTAAAAAAGGCACAACTTATGAGTAACACATTCTGATCTGCCACCCATTCTGCTTCTTCACCTATTCCTATTTTTTTCTGACTTCTGAATAAGAAACATGTTTTCTTTTATTTAATCTTTGCATTCTACCAATTTGCCCTATATCCCTGATGCAGTCTATGAAACTGGCTTTGTTAGAAATTAAATTGTACTGTTTTTAGCCACATAATCAAAACACCTTGCCCAGTTAAGCCCAAAGAGAAGGTTTTTTTGTCATGTTGTAAATCCTCAAACTCAGAACCCACTGTATCTAACACTATATTGCAAATAGAAACAAATTACAACTAAAAGATCTTAAAAGGGCCAAACTTATCATCCAACAGTTGTTTCTGGTAGCTTCTTAGATGAAGTTTATTTCTTTTCTATGTTCTCCTACCCTGGGTTGTGGGTGTCAGAGGGTTGGGAAATCACCCTGTGAGCTAAACTCTAGCTCTCTCCCTTAACTATACTCTTGAGCATAATAAGGGTGGTATTATGAGTGCTTGTAATCAAGAACTTGACTCTTGAGGGTATTTCAAATTCTTGAGCATCTGCTTTATTTAATTGCTCACAGAATGTCATGTTAGCATTACCACCTTTATCCATTTAAAAAGCAAGCTTTCTTTCTAAATTAAAATCACAGTTGCACTTGATCTAGCTTCCGTTAATATTCATATTATTTGATGATTAATTGTTTGAAAATTATTTTAGATATCTTATTAAAATATTAAAACATTTAAGATATCTTATTACTAAATATTTAATTAAAATATTGTCAGTAGTTAATATCAGAATTGTCCAAACTAAAAAATGCTAACTGAATAAAAATTAGCTTTTTGCAAAAGCATATAAAAACCAATGTTTCCCATTTTGATTTTATTTCTCAATGAAAACAACCACATGGATTGATGAATTGCAAAGTTCTGCTTTGTGGTTCTGCTAGATACTTCATTTTTCTGTGGAAAATAAAACAGCTTACTTTGAGAGTTGAAAATGTGTGCAAGAGATGGCAATTTGTAGGAGAGAATATAATCTACAAAAGCTAAGGGTAATAAAATTAACAGTAATTTGACCAACTTTGTCTAGATGAACATCTTATTCAAAATATTTGGTCCCAGTGCTCTAAAATTGGATGAATGACTCATTAATCAATAGTTCTACTCTTAGGATACAGCTCTTCTATGATATATATAGTTCTTGGTCCATTCGATAAATATTAAATGGAAATGCAGAAGGACAATTAATCTTGCCCACTATATTAAACTACCCATTTTGATCATATAAAGGAGTGATTTGACAGTTATTGTTCAATAATAATGCTCTGAAAAGACTAGACTTTATCAATGTTTTTAGATTTCTGGGGATTATGCCTTTATATTCTCAAGTTTCCATGTCATTTTACATGTCACCCAACCTTAAAATCATCATAGAATGAATTGTGTAATCTATATTTCACAATTTTAAATTATTTCTAAGATATATACTTCATATTACCTATGACAACCCAGAAAATATCAACCACAATTAATAAAATTTTGTAGCAGTACAGATAAGTAGTTAAAGGTGTTGGCATGAAAAGAGCATGACCTTGAGGGGAAAGCAGACCCAGTTTCTAATTTGGCTCTGCTCCCCACTACTTAGGCATGTTATTTCACCTCCCTGATGTTTGGCTGAGTTATCTCCAACTTGAACTAGTTATTTATTTATATTGCTATTACCTCTCAGAAATGGAAATGTAATTTCCTCACAGGGAAAATAGAACCAACCACACTTTCCTGTCATGAGAGCTAAATGAAGTAATTAATATAAAATTATTTTGCAGCTTTTGGATGGAACCATTCAATAAAGTTTACCTTTTACTTCCCTTTATCTCTCCAGATCTAGTTTCTATCTTTTGGGATTTACCCCTTTTAAAATTAAAGTCAGGGGCCTTTCTGGTGGTGCAACAGGTTGAGCAAAGCATTATGAAGCTATCCAGAGCCACTGCAGCACAAGTTTGATCCCCCGCCACAGAGATTCCCACATGGCACAGCAGACTTCTGTCTTGCCTGCTGCTCACCTCAGCAGTGTAATTCAGTCAATCTGCCTGTTCTGCTCCCCACTCTGTCTCTGGTGAATCCTCTCACCCCCCACACCTCTGGCCTACACCCAGCTTGTATGCATAAATAAATAAATACCTAAAAAAATAAATTAAAGTCAGTTCCTATTTCTTTGTTTTAAGAAAAAAATTAGATAGCCTTTTGCAAACCCAAAATGAAAATGAAATTTCCAAGGAAGAATTTCAGGTCTGGAGTCTGGAATTTCTTAGCCCTTTTACTTTACCACCCATTTGTCATTTGCATCTATTAGAATACAACCAGAAACAAATGCTAAGCATAGCTGTTGGAATATTTACAATATAATTAATGCATAAATAAATTTCTAAGATGAACTATTCAATATATAACACCCCCCAACCCCACTCCCACACCCCTCACACATACATCTTCCAATCAATTCCTTGGAACTTTTCATTATCAGTCCCACACCAGGGTGAATAGTGTGCATTAGTTGTAGAAATAACACTTAGCAACATCTCATTTGCCTGATGTATATTAAGAAAGCAAGATAAGACAGTTCTGCTCCTTTCACATATATCTGGTACAGCTTTCTCAGACATGTGAAAGATTAAGCGCTAGAACTCAATTGCAATTGCCAAGACTAGAAATAATAACAAATTTATACACCATAGGAAGAGTACCATTAGTTTTTCAGCTTTTGCAACACCATTGATATAGTATTTATACAACAGTTCCCTTCCATTGCTTTGTTTTTCTGTTTCTCTCATATAAGAAAACTGTATGGACCTACATTGAAATGTACTTGCATATATTATAGTTAAAGAAAATGGTGAGATAAAATACTATTTTTTAGATAAATTAAAATAGCACAACTGCTAAACTTGATCTTTTCCAACATTTTAGTAGATGGTTTTTCGAAATATATACTTTACTTTTAAATATGACAGAAAACCTTTGTCCATGATAATATACATTACTTAGTCTTTGTACACTTAGATAAATGATTAACTAGGGAAAATATACCTGTGACTAATATTTATAATTTCTGGAAAGCATATCATAATAGAGTTTGGTAGTTGATAGTTCATGAAGGAGTGTGCTATAGTTGCATGTATGTGGTTCCTCTATGTCCTACATATATCATTTTATCAATTTCATTCTTGTATCATTTACCCTAAAGACAATATGATTCCACTTTAAAGTAAGGGCACTTTTGTGAAGGTAGTAGTATAGATAGGGGAAAAATGTATATTTCTTCAGAATCAAAGGATTATTAACTCAAATTTTGTTCTCACCAAAAACAGTATGTATCATCCTTGGTCAAGTTCTCCCAAATTTCTAGTTTCATTAATTGTAAAACAGGGCAAATGGCATGGTGGGGAGGGGGGAGACAAATAATCTCACATTGGAGGGCTATAGGAGAAATGATGATTATTTACACAGTTCTTAGCATAATCTCCTATTCATAAACTATGTTTCACAAATGCTAATGCCCTATTTGCTTTCTTAAAGGATTTTTTAAAAGTCATTTTTTTCTCATGATTTTTCCTACTTAATTGTATCTCAAAATTTTGCCAAAGCACAGTGTAGAAAATACAGTCCTCCCATAGTATTATCTTGCTTTATATATATTTTTTCAGTTCCTTGGGGGATTAGTTATGAAAGATTTTCCCTGAATTCTATGTGTTTGTACTGAAGCATGTCAGTATTATTGGTCGAGTTCACCAATGGTGCCATCACTTATTCATGCAAACTCTCAGGAATAGCAGGTAGATCTAAAATTATCAATATGTATAATTTTAAAAACACACAGAAATACACAACAATCCATACTGCATATGGAAAGTGACCTCTCCAGGCTTACTCCTTTGACTATAAGAACAATGGAAATAGGGCCTCCCTGGTGGCGCAGCGGTTAAGCGCGGAGCTATGGAGCTGTCGGCAGCAGTGGCAACGCGAGTTCGACAGGGGCCAGGGAGATTCCCATATGCTGCGGCAGACCTCTCCTGCCTCTCCTGCTGCTCCCCTCAGCAGTGTGTTTCCGTCCATCTGCCTGTTCCGCTCCGCACTCTGTCTCTGGTGAACCCTCTCGCCGCCCCATGCCTCTGGCCTGTACCCCAGCTTGCATGCATAAATAAATAAATCTTAAAAAAAAAAGAACAGTGGAAATAAATGTTGACAGTGTTCATGTTGCGAATTTTGGTTTTAATGGAGTGTCCAGAGGTTAGTCCATACTTTTCTAGGTGATACAGCACTACTCATTGCTTTAATTCTGTCATCAGAGAAATACATCAACATCTCCTGTATGTATAATTCTTTATGCTATCACTTTGGAAAGCTCATTTTCACAGAGGTATAGTAATTGTACTTAGAGGGATAAGAAAGAAAGTAAAATATATTAACTGAATGCGAGATTGAGTACAGAATGTACATATATTATTACTACATCTCCTAAAGAATCCTTATATTAGATAGCTATCATCAGTCTATGATTGCACATATGTAAAATGAAACACGTTCAGGGACATCTGTAAATGGCCAAGGTCATACTGTTTATAAGAGGACTAGACTTAAATGCTTTTTTCCATGTGATTTCAAATATAAGCTCGACCTAGTCTTGATCTTAAGAAAAAAAAAAATGACATAGGGAGATATGGCTATAACAGATAGGTACCCAGACAGAAAGAAACCAATAATTTAAATGAAATCTATTATATATTTACTAATGAATTATTTGTTATAATTATCCTTCAAAAAGTAGAGTTAAGAGTATGTAGACTAAGATCGAAACGTATCAAGCATTGGCTATGGCCTCTGATACAGAGAAAATGGGAGGTCATGAAGAGAGTCAGGGCTTTGAGTTAGTCAAAAGTGAATTTACATCGATAATACATTATGTGTCCTTAGGCAAATGAGTTAACTGTATTCTGTCTCTATTTCTTACTATTTAGAGTGGAGGAACAATGTCAATGAGAATTACTGAAAAACGTCTCTCAGGGTGTTTGAGAAATAAATGAGAGACATTGGCAGTGCTTACACAATTCATTATGCAGAGTGGGTATTTAAATTACATTGTATCTTTCACCTTCTCTGCTCTTCTTAGTGTTTAGTAAAATTGTTACTTCCTTTTAGATACTGTGAGATAGCTACAGTTTTAATTTTACATGTAATTTTTCTCTTGGCTGTCAAAATGACATTCACATCCTTATCTGACTAATATACATACGTGTCATCCAAATAATCTTTTTTTTTAGTGATTACAGAGATATGATTTGCAAAATATAGCCATTTGGAATAATACACCCACATATTAAATAAATACCTTTTCTTCCCCCAAGTGTTTGATAAGTATGTTGAATGTATGGGAAGGTGAGAATTACATGCAAATATTATTGTCGGAACTGAGATATGCGATGAAGAAAAACCAGAACTGTATGCCTTGAAGCACTGCATTCCCATTCTGTGAACAAGATATGGACAAAAAAAAACAAAAACAAGGTGAGAAAATAGATTAGGATGAGTAGCTAGAATTTCCAAAATTCCATTGGTAAAATAAAAAATACAGTTCTACATTTAAACTAAAGAATACAGAGAAGACACGTCTCAAATGATGTATGGGTATAATTTTATTTCACATTTGTGTCAGTGTTCTTGAAGCATTAATGTTAAGAATGTTTAGGAAGGAATCAAGGATCTAATAAGTTGACATGCAAAGAGATAAATCATTGAATATGGGGAGTACAGAAAGAAGGAAAAGGATGAGAGGAGCACTATTGAATAGACCAGCTAACATATACTGGATGAGCTCTAAGGACAACAGAATGTTTTCTCACACTTTCCCTTCCTGCTTTTCCTTCTCTAGACATCCATCACCAGAACCTGTCATGCAGTTGATATGCACTTTTGAAAAGTGATACAGACCTATATAGATATTAAACAAAAGGGACAGTTTCGTATGTCAGAAATGAGAAATTATGTGATGCAAAAATATTTGTTTATAGAATGGCTATTAAGTATTTGACTATACTAAAGCCAGTCACTAAATTCCAAAATAGAGATATGGAATGTGGATTGCAAAATTAATTCAGATTAGAATTCCATCTCTTCAGTGTTCCTCCATGGAAATATTAACAAATACACTGAGACATGTGCATTAGGCACATTACTTACAGACATCAAGTGTTACAACTAGAAAATTTTAAACTTTTTCAATCATTTCTACTGCTCCTTTAGACAAAGCACATTCTATGTGGGATATAAGTTTCTGAACTCCTTGTGATATTGAGTGAGCCCGACTGCAATTAGATTCTGAAAACCATTGCTTAAAAACCAACAAATTGAATAGTAATCTGATAAAAAGTACATCAAAATGTATCCTGGTAAAACCTGGAAGCCATCATAGGAAAGGACTCAGGGCATCTTTCAACATTCTACAGATTTCTCCTTTATTACTACCATCTGAATTTTCAGGTAAAGTAAGAGTCTACTTTTTGTTTAACCTTACATGGGGCTGGCACACATCTTCCTTTAATAACTGTTAGTTCTGCATGGCTGAACTTAACTATCAGAAATGACTGGAGAGAGTTGAGTTGACAATATTGGAAAGAACTGTCCAAGAGAGTATGAATAGTGCTTCAAAAATAAGGCAGTAAATTCACGCTTTCTCTCGTTAGGAAAGCATTCTATCCTGCAGAATCTGTGCTTTTTGTTCATTAATTGCAAGACCTGCTGCCCTGAATGAACCTTTTTTACGTTTTATGGATAGTGTCAAAAAGAAAGAAAAATAAGTTCCTTTCTTTGTGTACAGTATGGCCTCTCGTCGTCTGCTTTTTGACATTTAGCAGTGATCTCACTTCCATCAGTGATAGGTCATTGGAGCAAAACACATAAGAATTCCAATAAAAACCTTTTTCCTCCTTAGATACAGTCTCAAAATACTTGTCTTTTTGAAACTTGCAACTTCTTGTACAGAAATAGTTTTGTGAATTCATAGCAGATTAATTCACATATATGAACCATAATATATTGGTTTTGATTTGTCTTTCTATAAATAATGATAGATCTATGGTCTTCTGTATTATTGTCAACAGTGAAGTGAATTGTGGTTCTAAAAAATACAAGTCCAAGTCCCAACTTTTGTACCAATGTATGTGATCTTATTTAGACACAAGGACTTTGCAGTTGTGATTAACTTAAACGTTTCATCATGAAATCATCCTGGATTTAGGCTGGGACCTGAATTCAATGACTGTTGTAAGAAGTTAAAGAACAGGAGATCTGAGACAAAGTGAAATAGGAAAGGTCTTGTGAAGGCAGAGGCCGAAATTAGAATAATGCAGCTAAGGCCAGGAAATGTCAAGAATGGCCAGGAATCAACAGGAACTAGGAAAGAGGCATGGAATAGATTCTCTCTTACAGCCTCCGGAAGGATCTCTTATTGAGAACTTGGTTTTGAATTTCTAGTCTCCAGAACTATGAAATAATAAATTCTTGTTGTTTTAAGCCAATAAGTTGCAGCGGTACTAGAAACACGTAAGTGGGGAACATACATGAAGTGGAAAATTGCTAAATACAGTGGGCAAAGAGATCTGAAACATGAAATGATATACTTCGAATTTTAGCTTGACTACCTTAGCTTAGAACCTTAGATAAACTTTACAAATCATTCAAGTCTCTTTTTAGTTGTCTATAAAATTGAAATTAAAAAAAAATTTCCTCATAGAGTTAATGTTGGGATAAAAGATAATCACGAGTGTCTAGAATTTTGTGGATTTATAAAATAGACAAATATTTCTTTTTACTATTAAAACACTTTTTTCTTGCAAAATTATAACACCTTGTTGAAATGAAATATGAAAAATGCACGTGCAAATTAAAATTAGTTTACATCAATTTTTTTAACTTAAGAACAATAATTATGAAGTCAGTCACTTATCTCAGAATATGACTGCAGTTGAAGTCTTTTTTTGAGGTAACAAAAAATTGGGCAGATTAAGAAGTTTCTTATTTCTTAGGCCTATATTTCTCACATCTTATAGTCAGTATACTTGGGAAATGATATAATTATAAGATTAATTAGTTGCCCACAGAATAAAGTCATCTTTCTTCAGATTAGCAGTTTGTCATATACAAAATGATGAAGCTCTTAGAGAAATGAGATCACAAATGCTTAGTGCTTGTTAGGTCAGACAACTCAATGAAAAGGTACCATTTTTGTGTGTATGCTGATTTGGAAAAATGTAACCAAAATAATCAGATGAAGGCTATGAAGATTCATTAAGTTTGTAAAAACTCTCTAATTGCTAATTAGATAGGAGCCCATCAAGTTCAAATTAGAAACAATTAGCTCTTTTTTCCTAACTAATTAATAATAAGAGCTAGTCAATACTTGAAGGAATAATGATATTTAGGAGCTCTCTTTTGAGTAGACCTGAGTATTATGTATTTCTTTCCCAAAAAAGGCATATAACAGTAGCAACAGCAACAGCAGGGTTGTTTATTCTGGAACAGCATGAATTAGTCTATCTTGTCAGCACTAGAGATGGGTAGATCCTTCTAATGAATACCAACATTCCACTTACCTGGGCTTCCCTTGGTTTCTCCCCTAAGCTGACATCCTTGAGGGGCACAGGCTCTGAACTGCACCACACTGAGCCATTGTAGAGGCTGAAACAAAAGGAACAATCAGTAAGAACAAGCCTCTCTTTAGCACTTGACATTTTTTTTTTAAATCACAGAGGTTTTGCACTGCTTTTTTTTTTAACTGCAGTAATCTTTTAGTTACCTTGATTGTTGTGCTTTTTGGTGTGTCCCTATATGCCACACTCCAGGAGAGGATTTAAGCAAAATTCAATGACATTTAGAACATTTTATATAGGTTTGAGGTTTTTGTTAGTTGCTATATACTTTTTGATATAAGATCAGTATTTAATATGCTGGTCAGTAAATTTCTTGTAAATATAATTGCAGGTTGTTAATTAATGGGAATCTAAAGTTATATTCTGACTAGGAGAGGGCTGAATATTATTTAAGGTGGTATAATACCACACACCTATTGAAAAATTAGTCTGTGCAAGAAAATGTATCCTTATTCTAATCTAATGTTGGTTCTGATAAATTAAAAAATTAGTTGTTCATGCAATTAAAAATGCAAACTGAGAAAAAATGATTTAAGGTTTACATTTTCATGGTGCATAATTTATATTATATTAAAAAATACACTGAATAATAAAAGGGTAAATCCCATGTCTATTACCGCTAATGGCTTTCAGACCATCATACCTAATGCCTTCTCTCTTTATTCAGTTCTGGCTTCTTTATTGGCTTTATATAGGTCAGAAAAATTAGAAAGTAGAATCATATAACCTGTAACTGCCTGACACTAATTTATTTAATTATCCAAAAAGTTTAAGAATATTTTTTGTGCAAGTATGGTGCTCGCATTACTGAATGTGACAAAATTATAATCAAAATTCCTCGAAATAGAATGGTGAACAATGAAAGGGAAAGGTTTATAGTGTTATATAAAAAGTGACAATCATTTTTTTTATAGTTCAGAGAAATGTCTTTAAAATGATTCTTGCCTTATAATCTCATCTCAGTCTCAGAACTCAAGGAGGTCTGTACACTTTCAATCAGATAGAAACCCAACCTTGCTATAATTATAATTTTAAAACCATGCTAAGCAACAGCTGCGGGTGATATTACCAAGTGTGCTTTGGAGAGTGAGTTCCCCTTTAATGTAGCTTTACATGAATCCACCAGTTTTTAAAAGAGGCACAAAGAGCATGAATGCATTTCTCCTTTCATTTGTGAAACTGATGCAGTTTACAGAGAGATTCAGAATTTCTTTCTTATACTAGTTCTGGAACTAGACATTATCGACCAAACTAGGGTGTGAATTAACAGGCTGAGAAGCAGACAGGCATCACTAGAAAGATGGTCTCACTTATATGTGGAAAGTAGAGAAACCAAACAAAAGGTAAAGAAAAATTCAAAACTAACAAGTTGACCATAGAACTGAGGCATAGAGCAAAGGAGGGAGCATGAGGGAGTGCAAAACAAGGGAGGGATGAACACAAGGGAATAGGGTGATGGGTCCTGGGTGATCAGTGGTGGGAGAATTATGGGGACTAAAATGAGGTAAGTAAAAGATAATTAATTAATAAAACAATAAAAAGAAATCTCCAGTCACAAAAAGTCAAAATTTTGCATGAGGTATTTACCAGTATATAATGACGAGAAGTGCAGATTAATTTTAGAATCACACATCTATAGATACTGATAACAATATGTATAGATAAAATCATATATGTAGATATTGATAAACATATAGAGACATACAGATAAAACCTAGAATATATATTGATATTCTCGGCTTTCTGTTTCTTGGTTTACTTCATTTCAAGCCATAATAAAGTATAGGGACTTAATCACACATAATTTACCGTCTCAGTAGTCTATGAGATTATTTGGCTCAGCTCTGCAGTTCTTTTGCTCCATGTGATCATGGTTGAGCCAAGGGTCAAATGGCCATCAAATGTCACCAGGCCAACTGGCCTGAAATGTTCAAGATGACACACTCAAATAGTTGGCATTTTGCCTCAGCTCTTGGCTAGGAGCTCAAATGGGAGGATAATCAGAGAAAATCCTACACACACACACACACACACACACACACACACACACACACACACATGGCTTGAGATTCTCACATTGCGGCTTGTGGATTCAAGAGGCAGAAAATGGAAGCTGCCAGTCATCTTAGAATCTGGGGTTCTAGAATGTCAGTTCTGCCATACTTTATTCATCAAAGCCAGGGGGAGGGTAAATACAGTCTACATCTTGGTGTGAGTTGTGGCATGAATGTGAACAGATGGAAGTGTTGGACACTGCCTTTGGAGATCAATTACACATTACTTAATATATGTTTAGCCTTAGTCAATAGCTAAATAACATTAGTGTAATTTATGTAACAATAGGTGCATATTTTCTAAAATTGTCAAATTATTTTTATTTGAAAATCTGAAATTAAAATAACTCCTTCATTGATTTTAAAGACAGCTACCTAAACCATGAAAAGTCAGTTAATAATCCCACTAATGTTAGAATAAATAAACTCACTACCAATGATATAGTGTCACTGATATTAGTCATGGCTTTTCCTCAGCTGGGAATATGGGATCAGAGGTGTAGAAAATGTCAAGTATAGAGTTGGTTTTAACTCTGGGGAAAATGTTAAATTGCTTGATTTCTCAGAGACTTCTTCTCATTCATTAAAGGCAGATCTTAATATTCTAGTGGACAATTTTTTTTTTTTAACTCTCTTCAACCAATAACGCCCAACTTTTCTTTGGAAAACCACCTATTTCCCAGTCTAATGTGGTCCTTTGGTGATTAACCAATTATCACATTTCATCTTTCTGGCCAAAATGATGGTGTCAGAATTGAATATGGTATCAAACAAATACAAATCAAATAAATTTAAGAGCTTGGATTACTGAGACAAAGAAAACATTTCTTTCTCTGGACACAAAGAAGAATGCAGACTAGGAATCATTATCAAAGCTATTCTGTACAAAAGGAGAACTGTCTTAGAATGATGCTAAGGATATGTAATTCAGTGAAGAGGGTTATGAGGCTTGGGGTACCACATCCTCTGTGCTGCTGCATAGCATTGGATCTACCTGAAACCAAGTTACCTCTACTTCTAGACTTTCTACATTTGAGAACTAACAAAGAAACTAATTATTCTGAATCTGTTTGTGGTGGAATTTCTGAGACTGGGAAAATTAAGAATCCTAGAAATACATAACTTTGTATAAATGTGTTTGCCCTGAGGATGAAATTTATTTCTGTAAATTTATTTTATCACAGTGCATATAAACAAAGGATCTTTCATGTTTTCCTTTTATTCACTCAGTATGTTAAAATATGACAATGTCTCTATTCCATCAAGCAGGTTTAATTTTTTTTCTCAAAAAGCAGGTTTAAATTTTTACTGTTTAGTTACTGAACAAAAGGGAAAAACCTTAGGAGCTTAGGCCCATTTGACTTTAAATACCTAAGATAGAGTTGTCTCCAATTACAAGCTTACCTACCAAAGGAGTATGATATAAATGAAAAACACAATAAAAGTGTAATTACAGGGGCTGGTTGTGTTTTTTTTTTTTTTTTTTTCTGAAAGGCATTTATGTTGGATAAGAAAAATCTGATTTCTATTATTTTTTTTATGATTACAGTGTTCTATTTATGCTCAGCATTGAATTAATTTCCTTGTCTAATACTCACCTTTCTGTGGATTCTTTTAAATACTTTAATGAGTTGAGTACATAAATCATCTTGGTGAACACAAATACATGTAAAAACTCTGAAGGGTACTTTTTAAAGATTTTTAGAATGGTAGATAAGTCACTGAAAGTCTTCTACCCATTTTTTTTTTTTAATCTATCAAAGTGAAAAAGAGTGATTGTCCTTTTTCACAGATTCAGTGATAAAATCTTTAAAAAAATTCTAAAGTAAATGCAGAGAGCTTTATGTAATGTATTATAAACAATATCTGCCAAGTATAGGTTTAGCATTTGTGTTCACTTTTAAAACCCTCAGCTGGCATTATTCTAGCTGGCACTATTCTGTACATGTACTAGATGCATATAGACAAATGCCCGTGTTATAAATGAGAATTTCCTGGACTACAGTATAATACCTGTGGACTATCATTTGAAAATTTATAGCTAAATTCTAAAAATCAGACTATAGAATACTTCATTCACATCTTTCATTATATATCAATATTAGTATAAGTTATTCTTAATTCTAATATTGAAATATTTTATCTATTTTTATTCTGATGTAGAAGGAAAATTTTGTAAAACTAGCCTTTCCTACTTCTCTTTGCTTTGCTCATCAGCATCAGAACCATATACACCAATTTAAAAATAAAAAAGCATAGTTCTGTAATACGCATGAGTCATAAATTCATTAGAGATAGTTCCACAATATGACTTAACTCAGGTCATTCATGTAGCATCTACTTATCAATCACATGGACAGTCCCTGGGTGCTGAAGAAACTCTGTTACTTACCAGCTTTGAAAACTTCATTTTGATACACTGCATTTGTCTAAAGCAGATCCTTGCTATAGTCTCATTGAACAGGAGGAAATCATGTCTCTATCTTCTTAGAGACACAATTTTTTCCCTAAATACTAATCACTGAAAACTAAAGTATAATGCAACTGGAATATAGTAGTATTTTTTTTATTTCATTAAAACCAACCATCTTTTGGGTTTTGCCTACCTCACAGTTTGTTGAGAATCTAAGAAAAGCCCATTTCTATAGTTTGCTTTATTCTCATCATTCTTTATAGAGATATAAACAATCAGAAACATAAAAATCCCATCAATAGAGAAGGGAATAAGGATCGATATAATGAAAAGAAAATTGATCCAAGTCATGATTCTGAACTGAGATCTATAATAATGAATCTACCCTTTGTGAAATTTAATTTCCCTAAGCCTTAGTGTTTTCTTTTGTTAAAAAAAGATAACAATAACTTTAAGACCCTCAAGGTAAGTACATAGAAAACCATTAAGCCTAATGAACTAACCAACAGAATAATTATTTAGGTATAAATCAGAAGGTCACATACAAAAAAGCTATTTGCAAGTCCCATCTACAGACCTTAATTCCCCAGAAACAAGGCAAACTCCTTGTTCCTGCCTCATAAAAGACTGCTTCTTTAATGCTTGTTCTAGATTTCCTATTTCTTTTTAGTCTCTAATAGCAGGACTGATTTTGACCTTCCACTGACCATTGCTGCCATCATCTCATGATTCAGTCTTGCCTACTGCCTAGTTCAGTTTTTCATCACGCATCCTGATCAGTTCATAAACATGTGGTCTCGCCTTCTAGGAACAGATTTTTTTCTATAATCATCGTAGTGAAAGGTGAACAGTGAGATCAAGAAAATGTGGGAAATTGAAGTTTGGAGGGACATTTTTCACTGGAAAAGAAAAGGAATTTTAACTTCTGATTTCTCATCCTCATATAACATCTGAAAGTCATTATTTTGTGATAAATTACAGATAATTATGCAGTGCCTCAATATTGCATTTCCATGATACTGTTAAGTTTGAGATGGGTTTTATTGATGCCCTTTATTCTACTTAGAATTCTCTTTCCTTGGAAGGCTAAAGAAAAACATCTTATGTTAAATTAGCGTTTTTTATTATTTCAGTTTAAGTAGAAGGAATAGGAAAGATTAACACATAAGAATACTCTTCTACTTAAAAAAATAACAATGAACTATATCATAATTTTTTAAATTACCAAACCTAATACAAAAGTTTTCTTAATATAATAGAAATCGAATAAAAAAATAGTATTTTTTTCCCCCTAGGGTAACCTTGCCTTAAAAAATTACCTTGACTTTGAGACAATCCCAAAATATGTGGAATAATTAACAGAACTTTAATTACTGTTATAAACCTCCTGAGAACAGTCACTGTAATAAAATTGGCATATTAAGTCTACAGGAAAAAAATCAGGTGCAACTAAACATGATTAATGATGAACCAACTAATTTCATATGCAAAGAATATATTGACTTATATCAAACTTCCCCATTAATTCAATTCATTGATGAAAGTAAACATACCAGCATATACCTTACTTTACTCAGATATCTGAAGCTCATATTCTTGCAGATTTTTGTTGACTAGTCAGCCAAGAAAAGGAATTTCAAAACTTTGATGAGGCAATAGTGCAAAATGTAGTTCCCACAGAATTATGGGAACTCTTTGAGTGACTTTGGAATTGTGATCAGTATGTTTCAACGACCTTGAAATTTTAAATAAATTGGGATCTAATGGTTATGCCCTTCATTTTTTTAAAAAGCTCCTCTTTAGAAAGGAGGGACATAAAATGAATTATTTAATTTCTACTCATATCTTCTTTATTATTAATGAAATAAAGAGTGGGGAATTGGGCACAGTCAGCACATTAGAAGGAAGGACGATTTTATATATTATACATCTTCAATTCTATGTGTAGAACAACCTGTTTTACTGTGTAATAAACTATTTTTTCCCAGGGGTCTTATCTCTGAGGAAGCTCCTATTTTTGCAATGGCAATAACTTGACCATCATGTAAACAGAATCCACATTTTTTATTTGGCTAGAGAAGGACACTCCTAATATTACTTTCCTATATAAGCCTGAAATATAACCATGAACCATATGGTTGCTTTGTATAGCAAGAGTAAATTTCTTGATTTCTTGAGCTATGTTCCTTTTTGCTCTACTCTTTTGCCTTTCCTTTTACTGTTTGTCATTTTTATAGTCTCAGTGTTCATTTCTTTATGTTGGATAAAAATATACTTAGCTCAAACATTGGGAATTACACAGGCTTCTTTAAAATTACAGATTATGTGGTAGCTGGTTTGGATTCTCCACATTGAAACTCATCATTGAGAGTCAACTTGGTACTCTATCTGAGGAAAACCCAAGTAATAGCAGCAATGACAATAGGTATTACTTAAGGAATTAATACTTGCCACACATCTTGTTAAACATTTTAATAAGAACAGTCTCACAGTTGTTAGCTTCACAGGAAATGAAGTCTTGGAGGGCTTATGCAATCTGGCCAACTTGCAACTGAGAAGTGGGGGGTCTAAATCTCCCTGAGGCAGAATATTGCCTTAAAGTACTGACCAGCTAGAATGAGCCATCAGGCCCATGCTTGAAGCAACTACTCCAGGCTTTGCAAATGGGTCTTCAAAGTAATGGAGATCTGCATATGCAACCCAATACTCATAAATAATCGCAGGAGATGTGGTACATATACACAATGGAGTACTATTCAGCATGGAAAGAAGATAAACACATGCAATTTGCAGCAACATGGATGGAATTAGAGGGGATCATACTCAGTGAAATAAGCCAGAAAGAAAGAGAAAAATATCGAATGGTTTCACTTATAACAGGACTATAGGGAGGCCGGGTGGGAGAGAGACAATCAGTGGGGGG